>CATIWQ010131897.1:0-75846 GCA_949673415.1 Euphorbia schlechtendalii | reverse complement strand
TATATATTATTATTATTATTATTAGAATGAGAGAATAAAATAAAAATATTAATCATAAATAAAATAAATAATAAATAATAAAAATTATTTAAGAATATTATTAATAATATGTTAAAATTTGATTACTTATTATCGTTAATAACAAATAACTTTGTTTGATAATAAATAACTTTATTTGATAACAAATAAATAGATAAAATAATTAATTTATAAAGTATTAAAAAATATATTCATTACAATATAATTGAGAAATATTACAATATTATAATTCATATTTAGTTTAATTTTCTAATTTAATCTATATTCTTGTCGTCATTTTTACTAACCTCATCGACATGTTGGATATTGCTTTGATTCATCTCCCAAATTTGTTGTACAATAGAATTCCACACTATTAACAATAAAATTGAGAAATATTACAATATTATTGTTGGACCCGGGTATAAAATAGATTAGAGGAGGTGAATGACATTTTTTCGAGTTCAAGTTCAGTTTCAGAAGACAGCTGAGTTTAGCTTCTAAAAATACTTCTGAGTAAAAGTATTTTACTCAGAATCCTCTTTTTAAAGCTTTTAGTGATTCAGATAATAAATAATTTGAACACAAGAATAAAGCAGAGTATGGAAAATTGCAAACATCGATTTTTATCTTGGTTCAGCCTCTGCCTAATCAAATATTTAGAAACTCCAGTCCAAGATTTAATCAAGTAAGAACTCTTCTTGTGGTGAAGAGCAAACCCTTTACAGCTTTGACTGAAGTACCCTCCAACAGCCTATGCTTTAGCGAGCTATACTAATACAGAAGTTCCCTCCTACTGTATCTGAGGTTTTGAGCTTCTTGTCTTCTTGAGTTCCTTTCTCAAAAGATTTCTAAGCTCCCTTACACTTACCCTTAGCTAGTGTTTTAAACAATATATTTTGAAAGAGAGAGTTTGAGCTTCTGAACTTTGTTTCAGTTAGCTCTTTTACAAACAAGTAAAGAATTAAGGAGTTTGCTGTGTTTGATTACAAAGAAGAAGATTGTAGTGAGCTTTTATTGATTTCAATTGTTTCGGTAACCTTATTCAATGGCGGAAATCATCATTTTATAGAGGGAGAAAATGTTTCCATTACTTTTGGATTGATGTTGAAAATCTTCCCGTTGTTTCATATTCAAGTTTCCGTTATCAATCCATTTGAGAGCCACGCCCAAGTTTGATTCGCGCCAAAACTGTTAGGAATTAATTGGGACCCACATTTGTACGATTAACTGAGAGTGCGCCTTGTAGAATGTCTTTGTTCCCTATTTCATGAAAACTTTTGTCCTTATTCAGACTAAGGAACAAAAGTGCACGACGACATTTAATGCAAGGTCAGCTTTCTTGACTTCTAGCACCAAAAGACTTAGATACCCTTTATTGGTCTTTAGAGGGGCTTCCTGTGACTCTGAGTCTTATAATAATCTTCCATGGACTTGTTCTTCTGAGTTTCTTTGGTCTTTCTGAGATTCCTTTGGTTTTACTGAGTTTCGGTATGACTTCTGGAGCAATATTGAACTTCTAAGTCATCTTGTGCTTCTGAACTCAGAACCTTGAAAATTTAAATTCAACTCTCAGAATCCAACAATCTCCCTCATTTTGTTGGTTCTGAGTGAACTTAAGCACATGATAAACTGGCTCACTCATAATCTGGGATAATGTTTTGAGATAATTCCATCTTCTTTTAGGGTTTTTCTTTTTCTTGTAAGTGTAAAAGAAGATAATACAATGCTAAGTTGTACTCAGAACAGAAGTAAAAACTTTCCATTAATTTTGAATGATTTACAAGTTTTTACAAGAAACAGCTAGGCTAATTTACAACATTGGTTTTTCTTTAAGCTCTATAAACTCCTCTTGTTTCTCTTCTGAATTATCTATCTCCATGGCGCTTAAAGTAGATCCTGAAACCATACGCCTTTCCCAGACTTCCTTGAAGCTGTGCTTATCCATCTCCCTCCACTCAGTGCCAACAAGTTGAGCAACTATTTTCTTCTCATCAAGCGCAAACCTCTAAATAACTTCTTGAATAGCCTTTACATTTTCTTGAAGAGGAGGGGCAATTTGCTGAATAAGACTTGCTTGGGACAGAAGGGAAGATGCTTTCAAGAATGACTTGGAGAACTTTCTGATTCTAGATCCACTGAGTTTTTTTTCATTTCCCAGATGCTGAAGGAATGGAACAACTTCACTATCATGGGAGCAGAAGGAATGGAGAGATAGGTCGCTGATTTGAGTACCTAAGGCATCAATACTCGTCTGAAGATCCTTTGATGTACTGGATCCCCTTGTAATCACTGAGTCCTTGGCTTTATCAATTGCTTTAGCCAATCCAGCAGCAGCTTTGGTAATTGCATCTTCAATATCATCAGAGGCCTCATTCTTCTGAGCAAAGGTGATGTTAGTCACTTTTGTGGTGGTGCTGTCAACAGCCTTGATGACTTCAGACCTTAGCTCCCTTGTGGAGTCCTCAATGGCCTTGAGAGTTTCTACTTTAAAGTCAACCATGAACTTCATCATCTCATCAAAACCATTTTGGATCCTTCCTTGCTGCCATAAGCAGAGAACATTTTGCTTCCTTAGCTCTTTTATCTCCTCCTTTAGCCCCATCGAGTATTCAGTTTGGCACTTTTCAATGGCAGTCCCAATAGTGGAAATTACATCTGCTATCTACCTTTGGGATAACTCCTGCACCCTGTTAACTTCATCATGGATCATTTCAAGACCCTTTTTGCCAATTTCCAGCTTCTCATTGAGGGCAATCAACTCATCTCTTATGTCAACATAATTTACAAGCCTAGTCTCTATGAGTGGCTGAAGATGCATGATAAGTTCAGATCTGATTTGACAAGGAAGATGAATCTTAGAAGCCACATCCATGATGATTTGAGTTTGTTCAGTCAGAAGAGCGATGCTTCTGAGCAAGCTGGCGGTTGAAGGGAATTGATTTGATGTCCACCATGGAGTTGTTAAGGTGAAGGACCCTTGTGAGGAGATCATCAAGAGTTTTCCCCATATGATGGAGAGAGTTGATTGATACTTTAACAAATGATTGGCTTCCCTCAACAAGATCTCCCATCATCCATCCTCTGCTGCTGAGGGTCTCATCTCCATCAATCCTCTGCTCCAAGGGTTTGGGAATCAAAGATAGTACAATTGAGGGATCCACCAGATTCCTTGGAACATAGGGAATATGAGGTCCCTGCTGATAGGGAGTTGGTTGCTGCTGGTAGGGAGTTGGTTGCTGCTGGTAGGGAGAAGGTTCGAATTTGGCCCTTAATTCCTCTATTCCCTCCACAACCTTGATTTCATCATTTTCCTCATAATTAACATTTTCCAGCAGAACTTCCTCATCCTTCTTCTCTTCCTCCTTCTCCTCTTCATCATCCTTCCTTATTTCCTTTGGCGATAACTGGTGTTCAACAAAGACTGACCGTGCCATGCTAACAAGTTCAGTAGCAGGATCTGATTTTGATGATTTAACACCCCATTCAACCACTAAAATCCTCTGTATTTCCTCCTTTTGAAGAGCTGATAGGAACAGATCTTCCTCTAGCACATCCCCTTTCACCAGAGAGTGCCCATCAGACTCTTCCTTCTCCTCAACCTTATCCTCCAGACTCTAAACCACCTCTTAAGCTATTAATGCTGTAACTTCAAGAGGGTCTTTAGTATTTGGAGATGGAGATCCCTTCGGAGTTGTTGGCTCATATATTGGAGTCTCAAGAGGGGCCGTGAATAGATGAGATGGATAGAAGACAACCACCTGCTAATCTAGAGAAGGAGATTGAGGCTTTACTTCTGACTTCTTCTCTAATAGGGAATTGGTCGAATTGACCACTTTAGGAGGAGCAGGACTTGGTGCCAATGGAAGAGCTCCAAGAGGCAAATCAAAGTCAATAAAGGTTCCTTCCAAAACTTTCCCATCTACCTCTTCTGAATCATCCTCCTCTGTCTCAGAGGTGCTTTTCTCCTTCATCTTCTCAGTATATTCCTCTGGGGCAGGAACTCTCTTTCCTTCTAACAAGGCTTTCATCTCAGCTTCTGCCACTTCAATCTTGATATCTCCTTTCTTGGGTGCAGATGTAGAGAAAACCTCAACCAGGCTTTGATTTATGGCTTTGATCATATCAGCCTTCTCAGGATCATCTTCTGAGACCATAGTCTCGCCATATGTCCTGGCCTTCTTCTTCCTCCTTTCTTCTACTTTCTCCTCCTTCTCTTTCTTTTCTTCTACCTTCTCCTCTTTCTCCTCCACCTTTTCTTCCTTCTCTTCAACCTTTTCTTCTTCCTCATCGCTTGGAATGACCATATTGGGATCAAATTCACCCATTCTCCTCTTGATCAGAGTGCTTATTGGCCTCCTATCCTCCTCATCTTCTTTTGAGCTATTCCGCTCCAAAGACCTTGGCACATATTTGTATTTGTTCATTGAAAAGCCAAGTCTTCATGTCTTTCCTTTAGTGACTTCAGAGGCAGGTTTAGGGATCACTACTTCTTCAACAGCAAGTGCCTTACTTTGGCCCACTCTGCTTCTTTTGGCTTCAAGGACTTCCTCCTATTTTAGCACAGGTTCCCTCTTCCTTTTGGGGGAGTCTTCCTCAACCCCTTTAACAGATTCACCCTTCTTGGCCATTCTCAACTCCTTCTCCCTCTACTTCTTGGCCATATCCTTCTTTAGTGCCTCCTCCCTATCCCATTTCATAATCCACATTCTTATCAAAGGTGTCCTTCACAATCTAACTACCTAGAGAACCTTCCTCATTTGAGTAGTTAATCTCATAGGACGTAACGATCTTGCTGATGAGACCACCAAGTATGAACTTGTGGTGAAGCATATGCTGCATAATGATCACAGGCCTGTTGACCTTCTTCTTCTCCACTAGATGGACTAAAATGCAGTGCTCATAGCTTGATACTTCATTTATGGAATTCATCTTCTAAAGTAGAAGATGCGCCATTATAAATTGCCAGTATCTAGGCTCCTACTGCATATGGGTGCTTATTTTCTCTCCAAACCACCTTTGTAGCATATACGCCTTCTCATCATAGCTAGTTGAATCCTTACATCCTCTTCTCACAGCTAACCCTTCATCTTTCAGATTTAATATCTTTGCTAGAAAAGCTGGAGTAATGGTGATTTCCTTCCCTTTGACCTCAGTCTTGAGCTCTTCGCCGCTCACTGCACACCTTTTTAAGTTCTTGTAGAATTCAAGAACTATTGTAGGAAAGGTTAGTTCCTTCAGCCTGATCCAAGTCCCTAGCTGATGGAACTCAATTGTTTCTTCGAATGGAGATGCCTATAAGAAGGCATTGTCTCCCAAAAATCGTTGAGGGATTATGGTTGTGGGATTTGACCTGTATAGAACAGGAACAAAGGTCTTTTGAGGGATTTGGATTATGACTTGTTCTTTAGAATTATTTTTGGAAGATCTTGGTCTTTTTGGTGCCATTTAGATTTGAGAGTGCGTGAGGTGAAGGACGATTAGGTTTTGAAAGAGTTAGGTTTAGATGAGAAGAATTCTTAGAAAACTTAGAGAGAATTTGTGAAATTTTTGGTAAAGTGATTTGAAGATAAACTGTGATAACTTATTTATACAGAGAAATCTGAGGGATAGAATAGTAATAAGTAAGGAATAAACCTTAACATTTTTAGCATTTACGGTCTAATTTATGAGAAACCGTTAAAAATGTAACTGATGGTAGAATGTGAATAGTTTTACCCTAAAGATCCGGCTTGGGATTTGAGTTTTTGAATTTTGAAATTTGGAGCACTTCGCGGGCTGTTTCCTCTGAGTTAATGCTCTCCGCTATACTTCAGAGGATACTTCACTCCATCTGATGCATAATTTTCTTCTGAATAATCATCTAAAGTTCGATTGAAGTTTTTTTTCTAGGGATTGAGCCATCTTCTAAGTGATGTTCATACTAGATTACTCATACCAATCTCTCTTCTGAGAAAAGCGAATTGATCTTTACTGAGAGGTTTTGTGAAGATATCCGCCCTTTGATCTTCAATAGGGATGCATACCAATTTTACATCCTTCTTGAGAACATGATCCCTTATAAAATGATATCTGATGTTGACATGTTTCATTCTACAATGCTGAATGGGATTTTTAGATAGATCAATAGCACTCTTGTTATCTCGATGAATTCAGACTTGATTCCATAGTCTTCTAGCTGCTGCTTGATCCATAACACTTGAGCATCATAGCTACCTGTTACCATGTATTCAATTTCTGTAGTGGATAGCGCTACTGAGGTTTGTTTCTTGCTGTACCAAGATACAATACAGTTACTAAGAAAATGATATCCACCAGTAGTGCTTTTTCTTTCCAGTTGATCTCTTCCATAGTCATCATCTGTTAATCCTTTGAGAGAGAAATCCCCATTATTTGGATACCATAAACCAGCTTCTATGGTTCCTAGTAGATATCTCAAAATCTTTTTCACAGCACTCAGATGCGACTCCCTTGGGTCACTTTGATATCTTGCACAGTAGCATACAACATAATGAATGTCAGGTTTGCTAGTTGTGAGATATAGAAGGGATCTAATCATTCCTCTGTACAGCTTCTGATCAATCCTCTTTCCTTTTGAGTCTTTGCTTTGGATGGTGTTAGAGGCCATTGGGGTTGACATTTCTTTTTCATCTTCCATACCAAATTTCTTCAGAATCTCCTTTGTATACTTAGATTGATTGATGAATATACCATTTGAACTTTCCTTGATCTGAAGACCACGGAAGAAAGTTAATTCTCCCATCATAGACATCTCAAATTCATTCTTCATTTGAGAGCTAAAATCTTTGCATAGTTTTTCATCAGTAGCTCCAAAGATAATATCATCAACATATATTTGTACAAGAAGGATATCCTTGCTTCTTCTTCTAATGAATAATATTTTGTCAATTTTTCCTCTGATGTATCCCTTCGAGATGAGAAATCTTGTCAATCTATCATACCAGGCTCTAGGAGCTTGCTTCAGGCCATATAAGGCTTTCTTCAACTTATAAACATGACAAGGATGCTTTGAATCTTCAAATCTAGGGGGTTGCTTGCCATACACTTCTTCAAACATGACCCCATTTAGAAAGGCACTCTTAACATCCATCTGATACAATTTGAATCCCATATGAGAAGCGAATGCTCAGAGGATTCTTATGGCTTCAAGTCAGGTTACTGGAGCAAATGTTTCATCATAGTCAATTCCTTCTTGCTGATTATATCCTTGAGCAACAAGTCTTGCTTTGTTCCTTACAACATTTCCTTCTTCATCAAGTTTGTTTTTAAAAACACACTTGGTGTCGATGATCGATTTGTTCATTGGAACTTGAACTAGATCCCAGACATCGTTTTTGGTAAATTGGTCAAGTTCTTCTTGCATGGCTATCATCAAACTTTCATCATGTTCTGCATCTTCAAACTTCTTTGGCTCCATGATTGAGACAAATGCTGGATGACTTGTCATCCTGCTGAGTTATCCTTTGGTGAGAATAGGATTCTGAGGTGTATCAAGAATTATTCTTTCTGGGTGATCCTTCTTGGTCCTTGTTTCCTTGGGTAGATCATAATGAACATGATCTTTTTTTTTTGCTTCTGGAGCTTGCTCGTCATTTCCTTGATATGAGAACCTGATTTCAGATGGTTCATCCTTTGTTGAAAGTTCTCCTTGTTCTAGTTCAGAGGATGGTTTATTTGAGGATAATTCTCCATCTTCCTCTGACCCATTTCTTTTGCCTGTATGGTTAGATTCATCGAAATCTACATGTAACGAATCTTCTAACGATGGTGTTCTGTTGACAAAAACTCTATATGCTTTACTATGTGTTGAGTAGCCAAGAAATATTACCTCATCAGATTTAGGATCAAATTTCCCTAGTTGTTCTTTATTTTTTAGCAAAAAGCATTTGCAACAAAAGGCTTTAAAATAGCCAATCTTTGGCTTTCTACCTTTCCAAATCACATAGGGTGCTTTATCAATTATCGACCGGATATTGACTCTGTTTAGGATATAGCATGCAGTGTTTACTACTTCTGCCCAAAAATATTTTGCTAGGTTATTGTCACTGAGAATGGAACGTACCATTTCAACTATTATTTTGTTCTATCTCTCAACAACCCCATTTTGTTGGGGAGTGTGAAGAGTAAAAAAGTTATGCTCAATGCCTCTGGCGTTACAGAATCCAACAAATAGCTTGTTTTCGAATTCTTTACCATGATTACTTCTTATTTTAGAGAGAAGGACATTTTTTTCAACTTCTATTTTACTGCACAGTCTGAAGAAACCTTCATAGGCTTCATCCTTACTACTGAGTAAGATGACCCATGTATACCTGGAATAGTCATCCACTATATCTGTGTCCACCCATGCTTACTGGCTGAATAGGGCCAAAAAGATCAATGTGAACTAGTTCCAAGAATCTTTTTTTGGAAAATTCAGATTTAGGTTTAAAGCTCTTTTAAACTATTTTCCATATTAACAAGCACTACATAAATTATCCTTTTCAAAGTTTAGACTTGGCAATCCCTCAACAAGTTTTTGTTTGGCTAGTTTGGTATGAAGATTCATATTTGAATGTCTCAATCTTCTGTGCCATAGCCATGACTCTTCTTCTTTGGTCATTAATCATATATCTTTCTTAGATTTGTCATTCAGATTAATTATAAACACATTATTGACTCTGAGAGCATAGAGAAGAGTTTTATTAGTCTTACAGTCAATGATGGAGCATCCTTCTAAGTCAAAGATGACCTTTCTTCCCTGATCACATAGTTATGCAACACTCAGAAGGTTGAATTTTAATCCATCTACTAAGGATACTTCTTCTATCTTGATTTTAGACCCAATGGTTCCTTTACCAACGATCTTTCCTTTCTTATTATCTCAAAAGCTCACATTCCCATATCTTTTACATTTTAGAGAGATGAATAAGCTTTTATCTCCGGTCATATGTCCTGAGCATCCACTGTCTATATACCACATTTGTTGACCTTTTATGGACCTAAGACTTACCTGCAAAAGGGAACGGTTAGAATCTTCAAACCCAGTTTCCCTTAGGTTCGGGTGCATTATGAACTAAATTAGGCCATTCATAAGTATCATAAAATGCATTTTTAAATCTAAACATAGCAGTTGTGTGGTTTTTCTTTCCACAGAAATTACAGAAGGTTTTTGCTGCTGCTTTCTACAGAGTCCTGCTAGATGGACAAAGATAAAATGGTTCCTGAATTGGTTGCCTCTAGGGTATTACTCTTCTTCTAACATGAGGATTTCTTTGAGCTATCTTTTGGTAGCCTTCTTTGTGATGATTTCTCACTCCATACTTATATCCAAATTCCTTATAGCTTCTTTGCTAGGGAGTAGAGTCTTGACCCTAATAGACCTTCTGTTGTGGATTTTACCTATGAGGAATGCTTATCTTCTGAGGATACTCTTTCTTCTGAGAATCCACTTTGCTGGGCAAGGTTTTCTTTCCTGATAGATGTCCTTCGACCATCATCACTCTTCTGCTAAGGTCGGTTGCATTCACTCCTACCAAAACCAATTCCTTCTTATGCTTCTCAACATCTGCTTCAAGCTTTCCTTTCCTTTTGTAGATCTCTTTAGTAGTGTTATCTCTTGCTCTATCATGGATACAGAAGTCTTCGAAGTCTTCCTCCAGAAGCTTCATGTGTTTCTTGTTCTTTTTCATCTGTTTATAGATCTGTGCAAGTATTTGCATAATTTCATCAGGAATCTTAAACTTAGAGTTTAACTCATCATTTTAACATGACTTTTGATTTGAGGATGAGATTCTTTCTATGCTACTGTGCCATGATTCCACTATTGGGCTCATATCATCAGCGGCCATGAAACATATTTACGCAATTTCCTCTTCATTTGCATATGATTCTGAGGAGCTCTCATTATCACTATCGCTCCACGTTGCCACCATGGCCTTCTTTCCCTTTTCTTTTTTAAGCTTGGGGTAGCTTGATTTGATGTATCCTTCCTGATGACATTCAAAGCAGGTGATGGTCTTTTGGTTGTCTCCTCTGAACTTTTCTTCAGATCCTCTGAACTTGCTCTTTGAGAAGTCCTTCTTCTGTAAGTCTGACTTCTGAGGAAAACTTCCCTTCTTCTGAAACTTTTGAGGTGCCATTGAGTTCTTCTTCATGAATTTTCTGAATTTTCTAGCAAGCCTGGCCATTTCCTCATCGTCTTTAAAGGAACTATCATCTGCGACTTCTGCCTTGAGAATGATAACTTTCTTTCCTTTTGCTTTAGTTTTGTCTTTCTTCTTAAAGTTCTGCATAGAGATTTCATGAGTAATTGAGGACCTAATTAATTCATCATACCTATAGGTGGTGAGGTCTTGAGCCTCTTCTATTACGGTCTTCTTGGCCTGCCACTTCTCGATCAGACTTCTAAGGATTTTCTTCACTTGCTCTTCCTCTGAGAAGTTCTTTCCCAGTCTTTTGAGCTCGTTGATTAAGTTGGTGAATCTTGCATTCATGTTAGAAATGGATTCATTCTCTTCCATTTTGAACAACTCATAAAGACGAAGGTTCTGGTTGATCTTTGATTCCTTGACCTTATCTGTTCCTTCATAGGTCACTTCTAGTTTCTTCCAAATTTCTCTGGCACTCTCACAACCTGAAATTTTATTATATTCTACAGCATCTAAAGTACAATAGAGAAAGTTAATAGTTGTTGCATTGCTCTGCAGTTTCTTTATATCAGCATCATTATAATCACTTTCAGGTTTATGAGAAGCAACTCCATCTACAGTACCTGAGGGAATGTAAGGTCCATTAGCTATAGCTAGCCAGGCGTACATGTCCTAAGACTGTATGAAGTTCTTCATTCTGTTCTTCTAGAATGTATAATTCTACAAAAAAAAAATAGAGGGGGCCTAGACATAGATAACCTTTCTGGGAGTATCTGTGTGGTCATGTTTCCAGGGAGATGCTTTATGCTATTTTCATCCATAATGACAGTTTACTCAAGATATATTAAATCTTTTTAAGTGAGTTAAGCTCGGATACCAATTGGTTGACCTAGTAGGGTGTAAAATAAGTTAGACGAGGGGGGGGGGTGAATGACTCTTTTTTGAGTTTAAGTTCTGTTTTAGAAGACAGCCGAGTTTAGCTTCTAAAAATATTTCTAAGTAAAAGTATATTACTCAGAATCCCATTTTTGAAGCTTTTAGTGATTCAGATAAAATATAATTTGAACACAAGAATAAAGCAGAGTATGGAAAATTGTAAACAACAATTTTTATTTTGGTTCACCCTCTGTCTAATCGAGTCCTTGGAAACTCCAGTCCAAGATTTAATCCCCTAAGAACTCTTCTTATGGTGAAGAGCAAACCCTTTACAGCTTTGACTGAAGTACCCTCCAACAGCCTATGCTTTAGCGAGCTATACCAATACAAAAGTTCCCTCCTACTGTATCTAAGGCTCTGAGCTTCTTATCTTCTTGAGTTCCTTTCTCAAAAGATTTCTAAGCTCCCTCACACTAACTTACCCTCAACTAGTGTTTTACAAAATGTATTTTGAAAGAGAGAGTTTGAGCTTCTGAACTTAGTTTCAGTTAGCTCTTTTACAAACAAGTAATGAATTAAGGAGTTTGCTGTGTTTGATTACAAAGAAGAAGATTGCAATGAGCTTTTGAAGCTTGATTTCACTCTATTGATTTCAATTGTTTTGGCAAAACCTTTTTCAATGGTGGAAATCATCATTTTATAGAGGGAGAGAATGTTTCCATTACTTTTGGACTGATATTGAAAATCTTCCCGTTGTCTCATATTCAAGTTTCCGTTATCAATTCATTTGAGAGCCACGCCCAAGTTTGATCCGCGCCACAACTGTCAGGAATTAATTGGGACCCACATTTGTACGGTTAACTAAGAATGCGCTTTGTGGAATGTCTTTGTTCCCGATTTCGCAATAACTTTTATCCTTATTCAGACTGAGGTACAAAAGTGCGCGTCGACATTTAATGCAAGGTCAGCTTTCTTGACTTCTAACACCAAAAGACTAAGATACCCTTTATTAGTCTTCAGAGGGGCTTCCTGTGACTCTGAATCTTATAATAATAATCTTCTGTGGACTTGTTCTTCTAAGTTTCTTTGGTCCTTCTGAGTTTCGGTATGAGTGATCTTGTGCTTCTGAATTCAGAACCTTCAAAACTTAAATTCAACTCTCAGAATCCAACAATTATAATTAATGGTTAGGTTAATTTTTCTAATTCAATGTTCGTCCATACCGTCATTTTCACTATCCTCATCGGCATGTTGGATATTATTTTGGTTCATCTCCTAAATTTGTTGTTCAATAAAATTCCGCATTACTAACTTAATTACTTTTTTCATTTTGTAGTCTTTTTAATTAAACTACATTTGTCCCAAAATAATATTATAAAGTGTGGTTTTTGTTAATACTAAAAATGTTAAGGATCCAACAAAATATCATAATAAAATTAATAAAACAAAAATATAATATTATAAAGTTACAAGGTAATGTTGTTATTATTGATATAAATAATTATTATTCAATTAAGTTTCAGTATTTTCAGTTTCAGTTCAGTTTCAGTTTAGTTTCCGTATATTCAGTTTCAGTATATTCAGTTTCAGTTCAGTTCGGTTTCAGTAAGTTCGGTTTCAGTAAGTTCAATTTCAGTTGAAAAGAATAGAGCCTCGGGGGGTTAAGTAATTAGGTTTAGATATGCTGTTCACTGTTTTTTATTTTATTTTTTTAATTAATTACATGTGACATGGAAATTATCTGGACCAATTGAATTAGAAATTTTTGACATTTCATTATGCATGTGTTACACAAGCATCACCGAGGCTGGTGGAGTAGGACGAAAGGGGTTAAGTTATACAATTTTGTCAAGTTCCGGGAGCAACAGGGTTTGTTGCAAAGTTCAGGAGACACTTAATTTTTCGGGACACATTCAGGGGGCAAACTATGCATTAGACCCTTCAATACTTTTCACTAGCCAAAATTTTTTGTCTCTGAGAAAAACTTCTCAAAAACTTGAAAAAGCAATATAATAGCTTTCGATCGGTTAAAGCAATACCCTAATGACTTTTACGCAAGTGAGAAATCAACGATTTGGCAACTCACCTCCCCTACAGCCAGCCCCTCTAACTCCATATCCTAGCTGTGCTGGAATCTTCAATATTCGTTTTCCTCCTGAATAAAATACTCTTTAGTTAAAACAATTATTTTAAAAAAATTTCAACTCGAAAAATATTAATCAATTTAACTAAAAAAGAATACCAGCTTGCATAGGAGGAATCCCCTCACCACCAATTATACCTTCATCCCATCCTTTTATCACCTGATATTTCAACATTTTATTAATTATCAATTCCATCCCAATAATAATAATAATTTCAAAAAAGTAAATGAAAGAATGGATACCTCTCCAACTCCTACACGAAAAGTGAGAGGCTTTCCTCTATTGTAGCTGCTGTCGAAAACCTTACCATTCTCCAATTTCCCAACATAATGTGCCTGTTTTTTACATTTTCAATTTCAAATTCAATTAAATAGGCTTTTCAGTGCATAATTGAAATATAGGCTTAGCCTTGTATATTAAGATAAGAAACAATACCTTGATGAGCTGGCCTTTAAGAGGCCGAGGGCCGGTGCCTACAACTTTATCACAGAAGGCGAGACCAGAGGAAGCAACACTTAGTTCACATGATAAAGAAGATGATGCTTCTTCAGCTGCTTTTGCTGAATTTCTACCCAGTACAATTTCGCCAATCCCGACAGCCGCTGCTTTTAATAGTATTCTTCTTCTTTGAGGGTCTTTCACTTCTTCGTTTGAACTTTCTATTTCCACATTTGATTTTTTATAATCAATCTGATTGCAACAAATTTGTTGGATTTTCTTGACTTTTGTTGGCGCATTATAGTGCGCAATTGAAAATGCCAATGAATTCATGACTCCACAGCCACAGGTTGAAATTGATAGGGTACTGCCCTCCTACTTATTGTTGGACTCGTGGGCTTTTATATAATACACATAGTTTCCATCCACTTGCATTTTATTACGATTTGGAAACATTTTCTAACGCACTCTATATTTCGGAAATCGTCACATGTGGTTGTGAGCGACTACGTTTTCACGTGCTACCGGGTAATGCGGGGGAGCCTTTTTAAGTGATTGTGTTTAGGCTACATTCGGTGCTTTTATTCTCTCATTTAAAAGGTGGTCAAGGTGGCACTTAGGCGGGTTTTTCCGAAACACCGTTCAGATTTTATATAATCGGGCGGTCAAGGTGGAAAGGGTCGTCAAAACTCAGAAAAATGTCGTCAAAGACTAAAAAAAGTGTTGCCAAAACCTAGAAAAGTGTTGCCAAAGCCTAAAAGATGGTTGGTTGTTAAGCAAAAAAAATGTTGCTACGTGAACTTTTAATTTTATTAAATAAAAATTTATGTACTAGTTAAATTTATTATTTTAATTCATTAATAAATATTAGATATTTTAAAATACTAATCCGTCTAACCCTTGCCTAGGTCCTGATTAATCCCTGCCTAGGTCCCCGGAGGCTCTAGTCGCCCGACTAGCGCCTAATGCCTTTTAAAACGCTGCTTTTATTATTAATATTATATATGCTTGATGCCGTTATAGGGATATTTTAGAGGTAACATGGATGGTGGAACCCCTTTGACGATTGTTCTTCACAAAGTGGTAACATGGTTTTTTCTCCATTTTTACAAGATTTTTTATTTTAAATTTTGGATCATGTAAACATACTATTTCACAAAACACATTTTGTCGATGCACTGAAAATAACATTGAACTGAATGATGAAGAGAGAAAGAACTGAATTCAGAAAAGATTAAGAGATAATTCAGATTATAGAGATTTAGGAATTTATCCTCTTCTATACCTAGAATGAAGAAGCCTAACGGCTACATTGCTAATTTGCACTAAGGCCCCTGAACTAATACTATATAACAAATACAAATTATATATTTTACTACCCCCTCAAGCTAGCATCATTGAATCGATATAAGTCCCAGCCTATGTAGTTGTCTATCAAAATCAGGAGTATGTAAAGCTTTAATCAACATATTTGCCTGCTGGTTTTTGTTGGTACTGACATAAGATGAATGATGCATGCTTGCAACTTTTCTCTTACAAAGTGGCAATCTATGTCCAAGTGTTTCATTCTTTCATGAAACACTTAATTTTTGGCAACATGACTGTTGAAATGTTGTCACAGAAAAGCAAAGCTGGTTTTTCAATCTGAATATTCAAGTCTTTCAGTAATAAAAAAATCCACTGTATTTTTGCAGTTGTTGAAGCCATGACCCTGTACTCTGCTTCTGAAGAACTTCTTGAGACTGTATTATGTTTTTTTTGCTTTCCAAGATATGAGAGCATCCCAAAAAATACACAATAGCCTATTATTAATCTTCTTGTGTCTGAGTAGTTTGCCCAATTCGAGTCTGTGTAGGCTCTTAACTTAGTGTTGGCTGTTGCTGGAAAAAATATACCCATTGTTGGCTTGCCTTTAAGATATCTAAGAACTCTATAAGCAGCAGTCATGTGACCTTCATGTGTCTTATCTAATTTCTATGACAATTGCTGAACTACAAATGCAATGTTAAGCCTGCCGTTTGTTAGATACAACAATTTGCCCACTAACTTTTTATAACAGGTGTTATCCTCTAGCTGCTTTATCTTTGTTGGATCCTGCTTTTCAACTGCTATTGGAGTGCTTATAGGCTTGTTGTCAAGATAGCCATAATCTGGAAGCAAATCTAATGTATACTTTCTCTGATATAGATGTATACCTTTGTCAGTTCTAGCTATTTCTAGCCCAAGTATATATTTCAGCTTTCCCAAATCCTTAATGCTAAAAAAGTTATGCAAGTAATCTTTAATAATTTGTATTTCTTCTTTAGAATTACTAGCTCGAATGACATCATCCACATATACAATAAGAGCGATATAATTACCTTTTTCTTCCTTGACAAACAATGATGGATCAACCATGGATTTCTTGAATCCTTTAGCAATTAAAGAGGATGTCAGGGTGGAATTCCACTACCTACTGGCTTGTTTCAAGCCATAAAGCGATTTTTGTAACATGCATACAACATTAGGAATAATACTAGACACACCTTAAGGCAATCTCATATAAATATCCTCATCTAAGTTTCAATGCAAAAAAGACATTGTTAATGTCTAACTACTCTAAAACCAACCTTTTTGAGATGCTAAAGAGAGAATTACTCAACTGTTGTGATTTTTGCTATTGATGAAAAGGTATCTAAATAGTCTATGCCATTCTACTGTGTATACCCCTTTGCCACTAGTCTGGCCTTCTACCTCTCTATGTTACATTCAGATTTCCTTTCTATTCTTTAAACCCACTTACACCCTATAGGCTCTTTATTTGCTGGAAAACTAACTACACTCCATGTCTTGTTTAATTCTAAAGCTTCTAATTCAGCTTTCATAGCATCCTGCCAACATTTTTCTTTCTGAGCTAGAGCATAAGTTTTTGATTCTGTTTCAACAATTAAAGATAAAGAGTAGCATTTATGTGCAGTAGACAATTTCTCATATGACAGAACTTTTGATAAAAAAATAATTTTTACCTTTCTCAAGCTCTTCAACATCTCCAGTTGATATTAAGGAACAATGGTAATCGCTTAAATAGTTAAGTTGCTTATGCACTCTTCTTCTCTTTGCTGTTGGTAACTTTGTTTCCCCTTCTTCTTTCTCTAGAGCACTAGTTTTTGTTTCCTTTTCTTTAGATTCAGAATTGTAAAAAACATAGGGATATATATGCTCAAAAAATTTAACATTTCTTGATATAACAATTTTAGGTGAGGACACAAATAAACCATATAACCTTTCACACCTTTTTCATAACCAATGAAGATTCCTTTGACATCACTTTTTTTCTTCCCTGTTATAAAGTATTTACATATACAAGTCATCCAAAACTTCTTAAAATACTATAGTTAAGAAACTTACCATATAACCTTTCATAAGGACTTTCTTCATTTAACAAAGGAGTGGGAATCCTATTTATAACAAATACAACATGCTTTATGAAAAAAGTCCAAAAAAGAAACATGCAAATCACTTTTCCATACATCTAGAATCATCTAGATTATGCTGATGTTTCCTTTCCACTATGCCATTTTGTTGTGGAGTTTCCACACATGATCTTTGATGTACAATTCCATTTTCTCAATAAAAATTTGGCATATTAAATTCTGGACCATTATCTATTCTTATGGCTTTAACAGGTTTATTAAATTGAGTTCTAATCATGCTATAAAAGTTTACAATTAGTTTTGTTACCACACTCTATGCTTTCATTGGAATAGCTCATGTAAACCTAGTGAAATCATCCACAATAGTTAAGAAAAACCTTTCTCTATCTAAAGACCAAAAGGTTGGTCCCCTTATATCAATATGTAATAAATCAAATATTTAGCAGAATATGAAACATGAAAAGGTAGCTTTTTTAATTTTGATCTCATGCAAATATCATACAGAAAATCAATTGGAATGGTAACATCAGGAAATTTTTTTATTTATAATAGACAGTTTAGTGTTTGACAAGTGTCCAAACGAAAGTGCCATATATCTTCCTTATTACAATATACAAAATTTAAACTATGCACAAAACTATCATTATCACGGTAGAAAGAATTATCTAATGGTATAGGCCATCAACCACATCAGCTGAACCAATCTTGTTCTTGCTCTTTGCATCATGAATTACACAAGAAGAAGAAAACACTAGTTCACAACCTAGTGTTTTAGATAACTTTGTTGCTGAAATTAAATTGCAGATAAAACTAGGAATAAACAAAACATCGAAAATAATGAATATAGGACTGATTTTAATGTTCCCTTTATGAGTAACTTTTAACTTTTCACCATTAGGCAACACAACATGCCAACTAGACACCACAACTACATCACTTAACAAAGCCAAACAATTGCAAATATGACTACTCACACCCTTATCAACTATCCAATCTGCAGAATGCAAAACTTGTTTACCTGAATTAGTAGAGGTTGAAGAAACATTAGCAAAATCTATGGCAGCCTCATAGGATTTATCCTTTGACTTCACCAACTTAATAGAAATTGTATTGACAAAAGCTGAATTTTGCTGATTACTAGCCATCATTGCTTGATAGGATTGCTAAGCCTGAACCTAAATAATCCGCTCCAACTACTCCAACTGCTTTGGTGTTAAAGCTCCAACATCCTGCTCACTTTTACTCATTTCCTCATAAGTATCTTGATCAATTTCACCTTCAGCAAACTCCTCTAAACTAGCAACCACATTAGCCTTATTAAATCTTGCTTTAAAATTTGGCGGATATCCATTTCTTTTCCAGCAATTAACCACCAAATGATTCCCATTGTAGAAAGAACACTTTACCTACTTATCATTTTGCCAATTCTATCTTCTAAAACTACCTTGAAAGTTTCCTTGTTGAAAATTTCCAAGCTACCAATTCTGCCTATCATTTGAATCCAATTTTTTTCCATAGTGACCAAACTGAATATTACAAGAAGAATTAAAGTCATTTCCATGGAAATTTTGGTGCCCCCTTTGTGCATTATAACTATTATTTCCTTTCCTAACATAACAAAGCCAAATCT
Source organism: Euphorbia schlechtendalii (assembly GCA_949673415.1). Lineage (NCBI taxonomy): Eukaryota > Viridiplantae > Streptophyta > Magnoliopsida > Malpighiales > Euphorbiaceae > Euphorbia > Euphorbia schlechtendalii. The sequence goes on along the minus strand of CATIWQ010131897.1, from coordinate 57,176 downwards.
TGAATACCTGAATCTTTATCAACAATAACAAACTCCCTTTCATATTACAATACCAAAGAAAAAACTCTATTTATAGAGGGAAAGGGATTTATTACCATTACTTGAGATTTAATGTTAGAAAATAAACTGTGCAATCCTTTTAGAAAGCAAATAACAAGACTAACCTCCAGCTTACTCCTAATTACCCCAGCCACATTACAAAAACATCCATCACAAGTACAAACAGGCAACAGATTCAAATTATTAATTTAATCCCAAAGAAGTTGTAAGGAAGTAAAGAAATCCGTAAGTGACCTAGAACCTTGTGAACTTGTATAAATCTCAGTTTGTAAATCTGGAATTATGTAGACATCAGATTGCGCAAATCTTTCCCTCTAATTATTCCAAAGATCTTCTATGCTATCAAAACTTACTGATGTCTGAGCTATGGAAGAACTTAAAGACCTTATAATCCACAATAAATCCATGTTATTACACCTGCGCCAAGCTGCAAAAGCACATCACCTTAAGCTGGCCTCCCAATCGTTCCGTCCATGAATTCCAACTTGTTCTTAGACATAAGGGACACCATCATGTTTCTTTCCCAGAATGATAATTTGCACTATCTAAAATCGATGACACTAAGACTAACGTCAGATTTTCTCCAAGATGTAAGTAAAAAGGACTATGCTCATCAATATGGAATTGATTTCTATTAGCCATCTCAAAAGAATAAAAAACCCTTAAGAAAGAAAGAAATCTAACCCTTGGAAAACACAACTATGAATAAAACTGGAAAAGAAAATCAACTAGAAAAATAAGAAACTGAGTATGTCGCGGAAGCATTAAACGTATGTTCTGATACCATGTCAATGAACTGAATGATGAAGAGAGAAAGAACTGAATGCATAGAAGATAAAGAGATTATTCGGATTACAGAGATTTGGGAATTTATCCTACTTTTATACCTAGAATGAAGAAGCCTAACGACTATATTATAAATTTCACTAAGGTCCCTGAACTAATACTATATAACAAATACAACTTATATATTTTACACATTTTTTAAATTTATATTTTTAGTTTTGTTGTAATTTTTAAAAGAAAAAGGAAAGATATTATAATAATAGCATTTTTTATTATTATTTAATATGATTAGAAACTGAAGGTAAAATACCAATTGGATATAGTCCGAGTGGTACATCCACAAGGTGGATGAGGTGACCGGGGTTTGAATCTTGACACCTACAGTTGCTTCATAAAAAAGAAGAAATTGATAATAAAATCATCAATGGAAGGGTAATTGATAACTATACAATTTCATTTCTTTTTTCTTCAATTCCATTTTCAATGGAATTGAATTTACGAAGGAGAAATTAATATGAGCTCATCTTTATTCCTGTATATGTATTTGGTTGAATTTGTATGGAAGGGTATACATGATAAAGAGCACAAGCTCCTAATTTTGGTGTTCAAACTCTCAGCTTAATTTTCTTTAGGCTTCTTGGGTTCTTAGTTATCCATCATTTGATGATAGTATTCTACATTTGGCTATGTTCGCGAAGCATCTATTGCTTAGGAATGGCAATGGGTCGGATCTTGATCCGATTTGGACCCATATTTTCACAATTTCAAGGGTGGCACAAGGTAGATGGTGCTTGTGCTAACCTTGAAATGATGAAAATATGAGTCAAGATCGGATCCAGATCTGGCCCATTGCCATCCCTAATTGTTGTATCCTAGGAGGCAATTTACCATATGAGGTAAAATCTATCTTAAGGAAATCGATTAGGGTCTCAAAAAAACCCTCTCATTTAATTATATGGGTAAAGGTTGATTGGCATTTATTTTGGTACTTGTATTTTTCACTATTTATATCGTTTGTAATTCAAATTACCAATACTTATATTATTGTGTTTTTCTCTTTGAAAGAAATTATATATGTTCTCTATCTAATATTCTTAACAATTTCAAGACTAATTTGAAGACAATAGTCTTGAAATTACTCAAGGCCAGATAGGAGAAAACCAAAATGAACAACATGGTCCTATTGGTTCTAACCCTTTGACCACAACACCTGTTGCTTCCTTACTTGTTTTAGGCTATGTTGGACCTAGGCCAACTACTTTTGGATCTATGAGTTTCAGTCCTACTCAAGGAAATGGTATTGGAATAACTTATAATCACGTTAACCAAAATGGATAATATGGTCTTAATAGTTTTGGACATAACCAAAATGGACAATTTGATCCTAATGGTTCTGGTCTAAATGGAAATGAACTTTTGAGATCTGGGATTATTTTGCCTAATAATCATGGGACTTCAACTTCATACCCCGTTACGATTCCTGAAAATCTAGAGAAATTCAACGAGGTGAATTTCCAAGTCTAAAAATAGAAAAGCTTTTCTACTTTACTAGCATACAACATGATAGATTTGTGAAAGAGGTATTAGACACGATGTATGCCCTAGAGGTAATTAGTATAATATATCTTTATTAGTCACTAATGTATACACAATTTTGGATTATTGTTATCAATAATAAGGCACCTTTGTTATATATCGATGATCTTCTCTATTTATGTATCTCGTTGGTATTATATACATATATGCTATTATATATGTATATATTAATTGATATAATAAAATAAAGTTCGTGACTATTTCATAGTGTGAAAGTGCAAGGACATAGTGGGAGCTATGTGGAGTGAGAACTGAACATACAGTAATTATGGAAAAGTCTAAATATCCCTAGTCATAGTTTCATTGAGATTGGGCATCAATGAAGCGGACAGATTAGCATGTGTTAGGCTTACTCCTTGGATTGGATCTAACCAACCGATCTCACGAACTAAAGGTGGTACCTTGAGTTAACACATGAATGTATTTGGGTAATACATTAGAGACCGCTATAAAATAGACACTTAGAAATAATTATATCCATGTGTTGGTGTCACGTCTTATTGTAGTAGTAGTATGAGTATCCTCAAATCTCAGATCTGAGATGCTAGTTACCTTGTGTTGCTATACTTTGGGTCATACTCATGCATGCCCTATTATCAGGATGTTACAAATGATTATGAGTATAGTGATAACCATTCATTTGTAAGCCGAGTTGTCAAGATGGGATCCATCAAACCTGATATAGTGATATAATGGGAGTTATACCTTAAGGCCTCTTATGGAAGTAACACACTCATAAACCTATGATCAAAGTATGAGATTGATAGAACATGTTTCTAGTCAATCTCAGTACATAAATGCGAGTGGTGTTCTTTATGAAGAAATCTAACTTCAGGATAACTATGGCTATACATGAGCTAACACTTTATTCGAGCTCAATAAATCAAATGGTACTTAATATGATAGAAGTAGTTTATCGTATTGGTTACTACTGCAAAACTGGATCAAGTCACAAGCACATAAGGTTTCGAGTATCAAGGGATTATACGCCTTTGCTAGAAAGCTATTTGATCATCTAGAGTCATCGGGTTCCATATCGGTCTGGAACATTGAGCCTAAAGGGTCCCAAATGGGAAGCCAAGTTTATGTTAACCTCTAGCGGGTCTATACTTTAGGATCTTATGAGGTTACACACATTGGGCTTTCACCTAAATAGATAAAGAACCTATAGACAGGGTCTATACCGAGACTAAAAGGGTAATGAAGTTCATTTGGATAGATCATTAAGTAGTCAAACCATTTAAGCATTTTGAAAGAGTGACTAGGGATAAATATGTTGATATGTGTAGCAAGGGATGCTTACCCATTGCAAGTGGGCCCCGAGAACACAAGTTTTTCACGAGAGGGCTTGCATAGCTGCCATGCGATCACTGGGCGTGCTCACAAGCTGCCAGCCTGGCTAGAAATACTAGGGAGTGCTAGTGTACGCTGGTGAGCTGTAAGCCCGCATTTTAATGCTTGCATGGGCTTGTAGTGTAGGCCCATCAGTGTCACCGCAATCCAGGCTCGCTGGACAAGGTAAGCCTAACTAGGCTTTCCTTTTGCGGCATAAAGCCCGCTGAAGAGGTTGTATGCGTGGGTCAAACCCATTGAGCTTAGAGCTCTGCGTGTTGACCCGCATGTGGGATAGGGATTTCCCCATCCCACATTGCTAATAGGGGAGCTCTTTTGCCCCCTTCTCCCTATATTAAGGAGCCTTCTCCTCCTCTTTCAATGTACTTCAGTTTAGATTTTCTCTTCTGAACTTGAATTCTTTCTTGCAAATTATTTTGAAATCCTCCCGGAGTTTCTTTTTTATTTGTGAGATTCTTTTGAAGGCTTATTCACTTTTTGGAAAAGAGCCTTCGCAGTTATTTTCAGGTTAGTCTATGAGTGGTCTAGCAACCACTTGTTAACTGATGAGTTCTCCCTCTCAAGGAGGTTTTGGTCAGTGGGGTTCATGTGGATTATTCATAGAGGCTGTCCTGCTTTGGGGGCTAGTGCTAAATGAGTTCTGTCCAACTAGTCTAAGGGATCACTTTGCTGCAGCAAGGGAAAAGCACACATCAACTGGTAATGCTTTATACTTAGATGATAGGTCTCTTTTAATAAGTATTTATAGACCTAATTCATCCATGGAACATTTTAGTAAGATTATATCAATTATGCCATGCTTAAGATTTCCTTTTAGGTTAATTTTAAGTTTTGAAATTCAGCCATGCCAGTTTGCATGTTCATTACATGTATAGATTAACTAGTAATGGTATCAAAGCCTGCCTTATGCTATGGATGATTGATTATAATATACTAAAACATGGTTTTCTATGAATTAATTAAAGTATTCTATAAATGACTTAGGTTTCAATTCCTGTTATAGAAAATGTTATGATAAATAGATTAAGGTTTTGCTCAAACTTAGTCTAGGTGATTATTATAAAATTGACAATGTTTTACTAAACGTATAAATGTTTAAATTGAGGGTCGTCTAGTACTTCACTTGATTAAAAGAACGAAATATTCAAATCATAATTTTCAATGGTATATCGAATCGAAGGACCCATGATTATTTTGGCAAGGATTGGATTTGAATGCTCATTCACTTTAAGGGGGCCTCTCCTACCTAGAAATCTCCATCAATTTTAGGTTCAATGCACCAAAGGGACTTTTCTGACTGAGTCGATTTCTAATATGGGAATTGGATTCTGCATATTGTGTTACAGTCATAATTTAAATTGTTAATTTAAAACTTATAGACATAGGTGCACGAACTTAAACATGGACCTTGTTTGTTTTGCATGCTATGGGGAGTCTTGGCTTAATGGAATGATTATGATGAAGTAGTCTTGAGCATGATCCTTTATATTGATAATTCCTAATAGCCCGGAATTATAGTTATCATATTCATACCCATCATTAAGTCCTAGACTAGAGAAAGACAAGCTGCACCAATGAAATCCCTATAACAATATTAAGACAATAAATAGTCTTCCTATCATAAGTCTATGTTATAGACCTTATTAATGGATGTAAGAACATGTACAACATGCATTCCTTTAACATGTGTTTTGTTAGACATGATGTATGCCTTAGAGGCAATTAGGGCGATATGTCTTTATTAGTTACTAATGTACAAATAGTTTTGAATTATTGTTTATTAATAATAAGGAACCTTTGTTATATGTCGATAATCTTTTCTAATTAGGTAACTCTCTTGTATTATATATGTACTATTATGTATGTATATATATTTGTTGATATAATAAGATAAAGTCCCTGACTATTTCATAGAGTGAAAGTGCAAGGATATAGTGGGAGCTATGTGGGGGGAGAACTACACACGTGTAATTATGAAAAATCTAAATATCCCTAGTCATAGTTTCATTGAGACTAGAATGTGTAGGCTTACTCCTTAGACTGAATTCAAGCAGCCGATCTCACAAGTTGAAGGTGGTACCTTGAGTTAACACATGAATGTATTCGGGTAATATATTGGAGACCACTATAAGACGGACACTTAGAAATAACTATATGTATGTATTGGTGTCATGTCATATTGTAGTAGCAGTAGGAGTATCCTCAAACCTGAGATATTGGTTACCTTGTGTGGAAGTTGCTATACTTTGGGTCATACTTATACATACCATGTTGATCAGGATGATATAGGTGATTACGAGTATAGTGATGACCATTAGTTGGTAAGTCGAGTAGTCAAGGATGGATCCATCACTCCTAATATAATGATATAATGAGACTTATACCTCAAGGCCTCTTGTTGTAGTGACACAATCATAAATCTTCGATCAGAGTGAGAGATTGATAGAATGGGTTTCTAGTCAATCTCAGTACATAAAGATAAGTGGCGTTCTTCGTGAACAAGTCTAATTTTGGGATAACTACGGTTATTACATGAGCTAACACTTTATCCAAGCTCAATAAACTAGATGGTACATACATGATGGAAGAACTGTATAACACTGGTTACTATTGTATATTAGGAACAAGTCACAAACACATGAGGTTCCAAGTATCGGGGGATCATAAGCTTTGACGAGAAAGCCCGTTTGATCATTTAGAGTTATCGGGTTTCATATCGGTCTGGAACATTGAGCCTAAAGATTCCTGGATGGGAAGCGAAGTTTAGGTCAACCTCTAGCGGCTCTATACTTCAGGTAACTATGAGGTTACACACATTGGACCTTCACCGAACTAAATAAAGAACTAATATACGGGGTTTAAACCAAGAATAAAAGAATTGTCAAGTTCATTTTAGATGGACCATTAAATGTTAAAAAAAATAATAACTGAAAGAGGAATTGGGGAAAATATTTAATGTGCAGAGTAAGGGATTCTCACATTGCGAGTGGGTCCCATGAACACGGGGTTGTTCGTGGGAAGGGGCCTGCGTGCTGCCTCACAAGCATTGAAAAAGTGCTCATAGGCTGCTGGCTTGCGCAAGTGCTTGCGTGGGCCTGTAGTGTAGGCCTACCAACATGCTGCAAGCCGAGCTTGTGGGAAGTCTCAAAAGACCATTCTTTTGGGATAAGGTAAGCCCAATGGGCTTGCCTTGTGTGGCACACACAACCCACTAAAGCAGGTTATGTGAGCGTGGGTCAGACCCATGGAGCATAGAGCTCAGTGCGGTGACTCGTGTGTGGGTAGGGATTTTCCCTATCACACATTGTTAAATGGGGAGCATTCTTTGCTCCTCTTCTGCTATAAATAGGAGCCTTCCTCCTCTTTCATCCGTACTTCAGTTCAGCCTTCCTTTTGAGCTTGACTCCTTTTCTCTTTTGAAATATTTGAGATCCTCCAAGAGTTTCTCTCTTATTTGCTAGAATTCTTTTGAAGGCTTATTCCTAATTTGGAAAAGAGCCTTCACACTTATTTTCGGGTTAGTCTATGAGTGGTCTAGCAGCCACTTGTTACCTGACAAGTTCTCCCTCCTCATGAGATTTTGGTTGATGCAGTACATGTGGACTTGTCATGGAGGCTATCCTAGTTTGAAGGCTTGTGCCAATAGAGTGCTCTACAATTGCTCTAAGGGATCGCTCTACCACATCAAAGGAAGGCACACATCAACTAGCAATTTTCTAAACTTAGATGCTTGGTTTCTTTTAATAAATTTTATAAACCTAAAACATCTATGAAACGTTTCAATTGAGATTATATCAATCATGCCATGCATAGGAGTTCCTTTTAGGTTAATTTTAAGTTTGAAATCCCGACATGCTAGTTAGCATGTTCATTACCTGCCTTAATTAACCATCAATGGTATCAGAGCCTTCCTGTTGGTCTAAAATAGCTAAATATAAATAACAGAGGGTGGGGGGTGAATGCTTTACATGGTTCTTTTTAGTGTTTATAAAAATTCTTTTCCAAGTTCAGTTTTTAGATGTGCGTTGAGTAAAACGTGCTAAGTTTGGTTTAGAAACTATAAACTACTTAGCTTCCCTAAATTAGTTTATCTTCAATCACTGATGAGTACTTTACTCAGCTCGGATTGGTTTTTCAAGTAAAACTTGTAAAATAGAGAGAATGATGAATGAGCAAGATGCTATAAAGATAAGCGAACTTCAATACCTGAGATTTTATCCTAGTTCATCCCCGGGCCTACCTCTAGTCCTTGGATTCCTTTCTAAGCATTTATCCACTAGTGTTTTCCTTCCTTCCTTAGGTGGAGAAGCCTTTACAACGGGTAGACTCTATTACAGAAAGTACCTTTCTTTCTAACTACCACTCAAACACAGTTTAGGTACCCTTCCTAAACTATCAATTAGATTTTCAAATAGAATTTACGAACAGAGGATTTTAACTTATACGACATGTTGAATCCTTTACAATGTTAAATCTAAAGAGATTCTATCCAACACAAACTGATTGGAAGATTTGTTTTTGCTTTGATTGCTTGATTTGGAATTTCTGAATGTTGGAAATATTTTGACAGTATTTCAGCTCTTAAGAAATTCGAGGTAATTCACCAAATTTGAACATCTACTTACTCTTCTATTTATACTTGAAATTCTTGGAAGTAGCAGTTGTAAACTTCTCATCCTGACTTATCTTCAATTTCTCTTCTCTTTACAACTTTTGAATTTGTCCATTTGAAACAAATTCCAGGATGTTTATAGACACAAAATTTGAACGTTGAAGTGTGAGATTAATTCATTATTCTGGATGCATAAAAAACTTGTTTCCTTCAAGAAATTGTTCTAACAGAGAGGTGCGCAAGATGCAACATAGAATTTGTGATTTTTCTGGTTACTGACGTTGCAGAGTTACGCGGAGACACTGAGAAATGATGCATCTCAAAGGATTCATTTTATCTTGGATTTTAGTGAGGATTGTCCAACATTCCATACTAACACGTTTTCGTTGTTGGGACCACTTGAATATCTTCTTTAATTTCAGCACCTGTTCTCCCGAAAAGCATCAAAGGAATAATTTATCCCTCACAGAAAATGTTAAAAGCATTTATGTCATATATTTCTCTAAGTGTCAAATAACTAAGCTTTTATAAAAACAAAAGCTACTCAGCTTCACTGAGTCTATATCTTGTAAACTATGTGGTACAAGGCTGCACTCAACTTTTCTTACTTTAAGCCATAACTTAATTAACTACTCAGTAAACAGAGTTGTTTTACCTTAAACAAAATAAAGTAAACTTTTTAATTAAGAGTGTACTTAGTACTTAATTAATTTCACTATCCTTGATAGTTTGTTATTTCCAAAATGTTTCAAGTACTATGAAGTACTATTAACTTGGGTTCAACAATCTCCCCCATTTAGGAACAGATTACAAACTAGGTAGTAGAAGAGATTAATTGAATACATAGTTTAAATACATAGAAATACTTGATAAGTGATGTAAGACTCCCCCATGTTGAGTGAACTCTTTAGCCAGTGTGGACTCCCCCATACTAAGTGGATTCTCTTCTTTTAGCTTAACTCCCCCATACTCAGAGGAATTTTTTTCGATTTGGGACATTATCTTATTTCAGGTTTTCTTTGAGGTTGGTCTTTGCACTCATTTCCTGTGAAAGTGCATAAGTAGAAATAACAACCATACTACAGCAGGTATAAAGTTAAGAAGCTCTTAACTTGATAGACATAAATTTGTAATTTTTTCATTAATAACAAAAGCTTAGTCAGTACACAAAATGTGTTCTGAGCTAAGTGATTACATATTAAGCCCTATTACAAGTTCTACCTATACTACAACTATTTGTGTGACTGAGTAAAAGGCTGTCTAGAGCTTTTGGGATTATTGCTTTGATGGTGCAAATGATTTTGCTGCTGTTGATGTTGTTGATATTGAGATTAATGTTGAGAGGAGGGTGGATGTTGAGTTTGCTTTGGTAGAGATGGTTTATACTGATTAGAAATTCTTTATGCATCTTCAACTACCTTCTTCCCCTTTGTTATCTTTCCTTTCACAATTTGTTTAAGGTAGACATTGAAGGAGTCAAGGGTAGACTGAAAGTCCTCCTACTTTCCAATGATCAACGGTGAAATCTCATGCCCAGCATCTCCTTTCCCTTTGTAGTAAGGAAATCTTGGTCATTAAGCTCAATGAGAAGCAAATGATGGCACCTGGATAAATGAGCAATTTGATCAAACCCCTGGCAAGCGAACTGTTGAAAGCACTGCAACAGAGCTCCCAAATCTGATGCATATAGCGTGATCTTCAATTTTGCTTCCATATCAAGGATCCTTGGGCATATTGATGACATAGTTCTGGCAGTGAAGTCAATCTCCCTTACATAATGTATTCTAGTGGTCACCAGTTAATCCACATGCATTTGAATATCTTTAAGATGAACCATAATAACATTGAGCTTCTTGTGAACTAAGAGACCATTGTCCGAGTCTAGAGACTCAGTCAGTTCAGGGAAGAGTTTTCCCAAAGCCTCAATAAGTACCTTTTGTGCCTTTTTGATAGAATCGTCTGTGTTGTCATTGATTACTTCGTAGGCAGATTCCAGCTTATCATGAAGGGCATGCATGTTCAACACAGGCTTGTCAGCTTTCTTAGCAACTTCATCAATGGTCTTAATTACTTGATCAATTTTTTTTGTCATAGTTCACCATTAGCTTGGACATACTCTCCATCAACTTTGCCATGCTGTGATCGATATCCTTGGTGACCTCCACTTCCTTAAGCACATTTTCGATCTTCTTGTCAGTGCTCTTCTTTATTTTGGCTTGATCTTCACTAAACTTATGAAATTGTGTGGCTTGAGTTACCATTGTGGCATTCAAGCTACTCAACTGCTCAGTAGCAGCATCAATACTATCCTTTATCTTTTCTGCTACCATGTTAGCAAGAATAATAGATGTAGGGATAGAAGTGATAGCTGCACTAAGTTAAGCCACAAAATCCAAAAGTCTAGTAAAGATCAAAGCCATCTTATCCACAAGGCTTTTAGCGCTCTCCTTTGCCAAATGGTTGCGTATTGCATACAAGCTTTCTTGAATCTTTTCAAATTCTTTGAAGTAAACTGATTTAGAAGGAATACTTGAGTGCTCATCAAACTCTGGTAGCCTAGCCTTCTATTTTGCGGATAAGTCCACTAATTCCTGGGACAGTAACACTTGGCTTACTACTCCATCCAACCTAGCATCGGTTTTGAGAGTTGGGAATCTCTTCCTTGCCAACTCCCTAATCTGAGCCAAGATCACTAAATCAGCCAAGTCCTCTTTTAGACTGGCTTACAGATGGAGGGAGATGCTTCATTAGCCATACAATTTACCTTAGAATCTTTCTCACTTGCTTTTCCTTGCTGAGCGGAGTTCTCAGCTTTAGATACTTCTCTAATTTAAGGGATTAGAGGGGTAGTGGATGGTTTTGAAGAGAGGGTAGGTTCAAAACTATTTTGTACATTTGAAGAAGTGGGGGTTGTTTTAGATTTTACATGAAAAGGGATTATGGCAGTTTCAGTGTTAGGAGGACGAGGAGAAAAGGTATTTTATGGTTGAGAGTGAGAAGGAGAAGAAGGGGGTACAAAATGGGGAATTTACAGCTACTGGAATTTGAGGAGGAGAATTTACAAGAGAGGAAGGAATTTGGGAATGTACAGGAGTTGGAATTTCAAGATTTACAGGAGAAGAAGGTTTAGGATTTACAGAAGAAATATGGGAAGGATTTAAAGCTATTTGGGGGTTGGCTGATTGACCCAAGGATGGGTCAACCTCAGGTAACTCAGCTTGAGTAGGAAGAGACTCAGGCTCAGTGTGTGTGGGCTTTGGTATGTTGGAACCAGGAAGATCAAATTCTTCCTGATTGAGTATTTCCACATCTTCACCAACATCCTCATCACTGCTAACCACTTAAATGTTTTCCTTCATAGGGCGAGTGGTAGCAGATCGCTTACGCTTTTAGCCTTAGAGATTACATCTTCAACATGAGTTGCAACACTAGGATGGATGGTTTTAGGGTTCTCTTTGCCTTTCTTAGAGTTCCCCTATCCCACATCATCTTTAGCGACTTCAAGCTTGCGCTTCTTCTGGCTCAAAGTTTCCTCTGCCTCTCTGGCATCCTCTTCTTCTTCTTCTTCTTCTTCTTCTTTAGCCTTTTGCTTCCCCTCAGCTTCCTTCTGAGCATGAGTCTTCAACTTCATTTTAATTCTTTGCTTGGCTTGAGGCTGGGTAGGCGTATTTCCTACCCTTGGTTTTGCTGGGCTTTTCCTTACCTTGGAAGAAGTAGCTCTTGGTTTTAAGAGGTTGGAGGAGAAGAGGTTGAAACTTGCACCAGCTTGGAAGAGAGAAGAACATTGTCATCAGTGTCCTCTCTATCTTCCTCAAAATCTACCACAAAACCATTTTCATCTTCCTTCTAAACATTTTTAGGAAACACAAATGGTACAACCTTAGCCTTCCTCTTCACATCTTGGGCCTTGGTATACTAAGTGTGAACCTAGTAATGATAGAGCTTGCTGAAGTGAATCATAGTCCAGGTCTTCTTCAATAGGATTATCATCTCTCCCGGTCCATCAACAAATGATGAAATATCCATCTGCACAGCCTTCATCAAGGTAGTGATCAAATAACCGTAATGGTAGATGGTAGTAACTTTTGTCAGATAATGAAGGATCATCACTGGCTAATTCAATTGCTTACCTTCTACCGTATGGTAGACCATGCACCTTTCGAAGTAAGTGCAGCTAGTGAGAGAGCCCCCGTCTTAGGTAAGATCAGCTTTACAAGCAGCTCATGATAAGCTCTTGCTCCCTAACTCATTCCAGATGATATCTTGCCAGATCCATAATCAGTAGGGAGTTCCCAATCCTCTAGGAAAATAATGGCTTCCTCATCCCCATTCTTCCTCAGCATAATGCCCTTTCATGGAATGTTGATAAGGCTTCCTAGTAGCCTTGCATAGATGAGGTAAGAATTTCGATCAATCTCCACCATAAGCACATCATTGTACCCCTAAATGGTGTACAAAATCTCTTAGAAGCTCTTGATTAAGCCTATGATGGTTGGTCCTTCCAATAGCAGGAATTGACTTAAATTCTACTACTAAATGACCTTATGCAAGATCTTGTTCTTCACCAGGCCTTGATACTCCACCTCATATAATGGGGAAAAATCAAGACCCCTTTGCCATGGGGGAAAACTATCTTCTCCTGAGTTTCGTCTATGTGGACATACATGCTCCTCTTGGATGGTCCTTGGAGCCTTAGAGTCTCCTTGATGTTCACCATAGTAGTTTAGAGAATTTGAAAGTAGAGAGAAATTTAGGGTTCTTTTGCAGTTGAAACAATTGAAATCTCAGAATTGGAAGCAGCCTTCTCTCCATCATGCTATTGCTTTTATAGGCTTCTTCAACTTGCATACCATACATGGCACTCGCACAACGCAAAATGAAAATGAATGTTGAGATTAATAATGATTTACCCGGTATAGTAAAAAATGATGAGTTTTGATTTCAAACGATTCTAATTCAAAAGTGACCTTTGGATAAATAGTTTTAAGTTTTAACCATGAAATTGAATCTCACAATGTTACTTTAAAATATAGATGGTGTTTAATACTCGTTACCTCGTTCGGCTGAGTTAAGACTTAATCTTCAACACTTAGCCAAATTTCTTTAATTTTCTTCATATGAGGTTCACGATTCTAATAAGCTTCCTTGGCCAATGGTTTGGTGAATATGTCAGCTCACTATTCTTTTGAAGAAACATACTCTAGCTTAACATTTCCCCTTAGCACATGATCCCTTATGAAGTGATGTCTTATATTGACATGCTTCATCCTACCATGCTGAACTGGATTCTTAGATTGGTCAATTGAACTTTTGTTATCACACATAACTTTAAGGAATTTCGACTTTATACAATAATCCTCCAGTTGCTGCTTAATCCATAGCAATTATGTTACATAACTTCCTACCATAATGTACTCAGCTTCAGCTGTACTCTATGCAACAGAAGTTTGCTTCTTGCTCTACCAAGAAACAAGGCATTCTCCAAGTAAATGGCATCCTCATGTGGTGCTTTTCCTATTGACCTTGTCTCTGGTATAGTCAGCATCTATGAATCCTCCAGGAGTGAAATAAGTGCCAATTGGGTACCACAGACATGCATCAATGGAACCTTGCAAGTACCAGAGAATTCTCTTAATAGTAGCTAAGTGAGATTCTCTGGGGTTAACTTGATACCGTGCATAATAGCACACATGAATATTGAATATCAGGCATACTAGTAATTAAATAAAGAAGAGAAATAATAATACCTCTGTAGAACTTACTATCTACTAGCTTACCAAATTCATCCTTACTTAAGATAGTATTAGTGGCCATGGGAGTGGATATTGGCTTCGAATGCTCCATGGTAAACTTCTTTGGCATACTTTGCTTGGCTGATGGAGATTACATCTTCACTCTACTTGATTTGAAGTCCAAGGAAAAAGTTGAGCTCTCCCATCATTGACATTTCAATTTCGCTCTTCATTTTCTTGCTGAACTCCTTACACAGCTTCTCATCAGTTGCTTCATAAATGATGTCATCAACATAGATTTGGACTAACAACACATCTTCTTATCTTTGCTGGATAAACAGAGTCGTATCTATTTTCCCTCTTTCATAGCCTTTACTTACGAGGAAATTGGTCAGCTTTCATACCAAGCTCTTGGAGCCTTCTTCAATCGGTAGAGAGCTTTCTTCAATTTAAAGTCATGCTCAGGATTCTTCGAATCTTCAAAGCATGGAGGCTGGCGCACATAAACTTCCTCTTGAATGAAACCATTCAGAAATGCACTCTTGACATTCATTTGAAATAATTTGAAGTTCATATAGGAAGCGAAAGGACATAATACTGATTATTTCAAGCTGAGCTACAAGAGCATAAGTTTCATCATAATCGATGTCTTCTTGCTGATTGTAGCCTTGAGCAACAAGCCTGGCTTTGTTCCTGGCAACAACGCCATCTTTATCAAGCTTGTTCTTGAAAACCCATTTGGTGCCGATGATTGATTTTCCTTTGGGTTTTGGAACAAGATCCCAAACATCATTGTGCTTGAACTGATCCAGCTCCTCTTGCATCATGATCATCCAATAATCATCTCCTTCTGCATCTTCAAACTTCTTAGGTTCAATTAATAAGATGAAAGCTGGATGGCTCATCATTCTACTAAGCTGACTTCATGTCATAATAGGATTATGAACATCATCAACAATGCTTTCAAGTGGGTGATTGCGATGAGTTCTAATCTCTCTTGGTAGACTTGGATCTACAATTAGAGGTTTTGCAGTTGGTTGCTGAGGCTGAAGTTGATTGAGAGATCTTCATCATCTTTGACTTCCTCAGCTTCAAGTTCTTATGTTAGGTTGTAAGTATAGAGAGAGGCATGCTGAGTGGATTTTCTTGCTGAGTTATTTCTTCATCTTCATCAGATGGTCATCATTCTGCATTGTTAGTTTTATCGAAATCTACATGCATAGACTCCTCTAATAGGTTGATTCTTTTGACATATGTTCTAGATACCCTATTATTAGTTGAGTATCCTAGAAAGACACCTTCATCATCCTTTGGATCAAACTTACCTGGCTTCTCCTTGGTGTTAAGAATAAATGACCTACAACTAAAAGATTTGAGATAACCATTCTCAGGCTTGCGCCCTCGCTAAAGCTTATAGGTTGTCTTCTTAAGAATTAGGTGAATAAGGAGTTATTGACTGTAAGACTGATTCTTCCTTTCTACAACCCCATTTTGTTGAGGAGTATAAGGAGAAAAACATTTATGGTCAATACCATGTGCTAAACAAGATTATTCAAAATTGAAATTCTCGAATTCACATCCATGATCACTTTGAATTCTACTGATTTTAGTTCCTAGTTTGTTCATTATTCGATTAATAATTTTGACAAAAGATTCAAAGGTTTCGTCTTTGCTACTCACCAAAACCACCCAAGTGAATCTCGTGAAGTCATCCACAACCACTAAAGAGAATCTTTTTCCACCCATGCTTATAGGCTGAACTGGGCCGAATAGATCTAGGTGGAGAAGCTTCAATGGTCTCTTAGTTATTACATTATTAATTGACCAAAATGATTTCTTCACTTGCTTACCGAGCTAGAAAGCTAAGCAAAGTTATCCTTCTCAAAGTTGATACTAGGTAAAACCACAACTAGTTGCTTTTTAGCCAGTTTGGATAGAATGTTCATATTTATGTGACCCAAACTTCTATGCCAAAGCCACGAGTTATCCTCCTTATATACAAGATAAACATTAGTAGATCTCAGGGATAAATCAATCATATACACATTATTAATTTTAAGAGCAAAGAGCATAGTTGAGTCAGTGTTACAGTCAATAGCTGAGTGACATGCTGAGTCGAATGTAACCTTCCTGCCTTTGTCATAAAGATTGGCTACACTTAGCAAGTTGAACTTGAGTCCTTTGACCTTAAAAACCTCTTCGATTGAAGGAGAGACACCAACAGTGCCAGAACCCACAATCTTGCTTTTTTAGTTATCTTGGAAACTGACACTTCCATTTCTTTTATGCTCCAATGAGATGAACTAACTTTCATCTCCCGTCATATGCCTAGAGCATCCGCTATCCAAATACAACATTCTAGTGTCATCAACGGATCTTAGGCTCACTTGCAAAACGATTAATTTTTCTTAGGTACCCATGTTTTTGAGATGGATCCTCCTTTATTAGCAATGCTTAGATTAGACCAGTCGTACTCGTCATAATAATAATCTTTATGCCTACAGAGAACGGTAGCATGTATAGTTTTACCACAAAAACCGCAAACCACACACTACTTTTTCTTTGGGGCTTGCTAGCTTTCTTCTTTTTAGAGGAATTTTTCCTCTTAGAATTGTGAGTAAGTTGAACTATTGGCTGGACAAGGAACCCATTTCTCCTTCAAAGGTATTATTAAGAGACAAGGAAGCAATAGTATCTTCCTTATCTTCACTTCTCCTCACTAGCTCTTTGATGTTTTTCCCTGACTTATTATTCAGTTTCATTACATCAAGAGTACCTATGCGAATTCTTCAATTGGCAAAGGGATTTCAGGATGTACCTTAGCTTGTGAGTTCTTGCGCTTATTGTGCTCAGCTTCAGAGTTAGAAGCGAATTGGTTACTTTTTGAAGCAGATGTTGAGCTCTTGCCCCTTTCATTTTTTATCACCATTAAGAAGAGGTTGGGAGAATCTGTAGCTTCTTCATCTAAGGTTGATGATTCTTCAGAGTCACTCCAGGTTGCAGCACATGCCTCATTTTTCTTGGCAAACATCTTCTTATATCTATCCTTCTTGGTCTTTGGACATGATGATTGAATATGGCCATTTTCACCATAGCCAAAGCATTTGATGTCTTTTCTATGCTACCTCTTGGGTCCTTAGCATCCTTCTTCATGAAGCACTTGAATCACCTCATCAAAAGGGCCATCTCCTCAACTGAGTCACTTTTGTGGATTCATATGATGAGTCAACTTACAAGATAATGGCTTTGCCCTCTTTCTCCTTGACCTTACTCCTTTTGGAGTCATCAGTATATTTCACCAGGGAAATTCTTGTGTCAGCAAGGTGCCTATAAGCCCATCATAGCTATAGGTCTTTAGATCATGAGCCTCCTCGATCGCTCTCTTCTTGGCATCCCACTCTAGTGTAAGAGTGCAGAGAATCTTCTTCACCATTTCTTCTTCAGAGAACTCTTTACCTAATCTTTTTCATTCATTAATGATATTAATGAACTTGGTATTCATAGATTGAATATCCTTGCTGGCGCTCATCTGGAACATCTCATACTCTCTTAGTATGAGATTGATATTCGAATCCTTGACCTTTTCAGTCCCCTCATAGGTGATCTCTAGCTTTCTTTAGATTTCTTATGCTATCTCACAATCTAAGACCCTGTTAAACTCCGTAAGATCTATTAAACATGATGTATGCCCTAGAGGCAATTAGGGCGATATATATTAATTAGTTATAATGTACAAATAGTTTTTCAGATTAATAATAATAATAAGGCATCTTTGTTAGTTATCAATGTTTATTCAAATATTTATCTCGCTGGTATCATATATATGTGTTATTGTATATTTGAGCATTGATAAGACAAAGTCCGTGACTACTTCATAGCGTGAAAGTACGAGGACATAATGGAAGCTTTGTGGTGTGAGAACTGCACACATGTGTTACTATGTACAGTATAAAAATCCCTAGTCATAGTTTCATTAAGACTTGACTTCAATGAAGTGGATAGACTAGCATGTGTAGGCTTACTCCTTGGTGGAGGAGCTCCAACGGTCGTGATAACAAAACAGAATCTTTTTCCACCCATGCTCATAGGCTAAACTAGGTCGAATAGATCTAGGTGGATGAGCTCCAATGGTCTCTTAGTTACTATGTTGTTAATTGATCGAAATGATTTCTTCACTTGCTTACCGAGCTGGCAAGTTGAGCAAAGTCTATCCTTTTTAGAGCTGATACTGGGTAAACCACAACTAGTTGCTTTTTAGCCAATTTTGAAAGAATGTTCATATTTATATGACCCAACCTTCTATGAAAATGCCACGAGTTGTCCTTCTTAGATACAAGACAAATATTAGTGGATCCCGGGGATAAATCAATCATATACACATTATTAATTCTAAGAGCAAAGAGTATAGTTAAGTTAGTCTTACAATCAATAACTGAGCAACCTGCTGAGTCGAATGTAACCTTTCTGCCTTTGTCACAAAGCTGGGCTACGCTTAGCAAGTTGAACTTGAGTCCTTTGACCTGAGAAACCTCTTCAATTGAAGGAGAGGCACCAACAGTGCTATAGCCCATAATCTTGCCTTTTTGGTTATCTCCTAAATTGACACTTCCATTTCTTTTACGCTCCAATGAGATGAACTGAATTTCATCTCTTGTCATATCCCTAGAGCATCCGCTATCCAAATACCACATTCCAGTGTCATCAACGGATCTTAGGCTCACCTGCAAAACAATTACATTTTCTTAGGTACCCATGCTTTGAAGCTGGGTCCTCCTTTGTTAGCAGTGCTTAGATTAGACCAGTTGTACTCGTCATAATAACCATTTTTATGCCTACAGAGAATTGTAGCATGTTTAGTTTTACCATAAAAAATACACGCCACTTTTGCTTTGGGCTGGCTCGCTTTCTTCGTTTTAGAGAAATTATTCCTCTTAGAATTGCGATTTTGGTTACTCGAAGTCAAATTGTTGGTTGTAGGAGGAATCCATTTCACCTTTAAAGTTGTTATCTCAATAATACACTCATTTAATTACTTAGTGAGCTTCCTATTATGGCATTCATGATACTCAGCTTTTCCTTGAAAAAGTAGATTTCAAGAGACAAGGAAGCAATAGTATCTTCCTGATCTTCACTTCTCCTCATTAGCTCTTTGATCTTTTTTCTTGACTTATTAGTTAGTTTCATTACATTAAAGAGTAACTGAGCGAATTCTTCAATTGGCAAAGGGATTTCATGATGTACCTTAGCTTGTGAGTTCTTGCCCTTGTTGTGCTAAACTTCAGTGTCAATAGTGGATTGGTTGCATTTTGAAGTAGATGTTGAGCTCTCACCCCTTTCATTTTCTATCGCTATTATGGAAAAGGTTATTATGGAAAAGGTTGGCAGAATTTGTAGCTTCTTCATCTGAGGATGATGATTCTTTAGAGTCGCTCCAGGTGGCAACAAGTGCCTCATTTTTGTTGGCAAACCTCTTCTTACATATGTCCTTCTTGGTCTTTGGATAAGATGATTGAATATGGCCTTTTTTGCTATAGCGAAAGCATTTGATGTGTTTGCTGTGCTCATTCTTGGGTCCTTCCTCAACTATGCACCAATGCTGAGTTGACTTGATTTTACTAGGAAATTTCTTCTTGTTGAACTTCCCATCCTTCTTCATGAAGCGCTTGAATCACCTCATCAGAAGGGTCATCCCCTCTATCGAATCGCTACTAGTAAATTTGTCTGATGAGTTAGCTTTCAGGATAATGGCTCAGCCATCTTTCTCTTTGCCTTTACTCCTTTTAGACTCATCAGTATATTTCCCTAGGGATAGCAAGGTGCCTATAAGCTCATCATAGTAATAGGTCTTTAGATTATGAGCCTCATTGATCACGCTCTTCTTGGCATCCCACTCTAGTGTAAGAGTGTAGAGAATCTTCTTCACCATTTCTTCTTTGGTGAACTCCTTACCTAATCATTTCAGTTCATTAATGATATTAATGAACCTAATATTCATGGATTGAATACCCTCGCTAGCACCAATCTGGAAAATCTCATACTTTCTCAGCATGAGATTGATCTTCGATTCCATGACCTTGTCGGTCCCCTCATAGATGATCTCACACTTTCTCCATATTTCTTGAGCTATCTCGCAACCCAAAACCCTATTAAACTCTTTAAGATCTGTTAGACATGATAAATGCCCTAGAGGCAATTAGGACGATATATCATAATTAGTTATAATGTACAAACAATTTTCATATTATTATTAATAATAATAAAGGAATCTTTTTTAGTGGTCAATGTTTATTCAATTTATGTATTTCGCTGGAATCATATACATATATATAAGTGTGTTATTGTATATATGCACATTGATAAGATAAAGTCCGTGACTACTTCATAGCGTGAAGTGGGTGGACATAGTGGGAGTTATGTGGTGTGAGAACTGCACACACATTTTTCTATGAATAGTCTAAATATCCCTAGTCATAGTTTCATTAAGACTGGACATCAATGAAGCGGACAAACTAGCATGTGTAGGCTTACTCCTTGGATTCCAAGCAACCGATCTCACGAGCTGAAGGTGGTACCTTGAGTTAGCACATGAATGTATTTGGGTAATACATTGGAGATTGCAATAAGATAGACACTCAGAAATAATTGTCATGTCTTATTGTAGTAGTAATATAAGCATCCTTAGACTTGAGATATTGGTTACCTTGTGTAGTTTTTGCTATACTTTAGGTCATACTTATTCATACACCAGCGATTAGAATAATACATGTGATTACGGGGTATAATGATGATAACATATTGTTAAGCCGAGTAGTCAGATGGGATCCATCACTCTTGATATAGTGATATAGAGGGAGATGTACCTTAATGCCTCTTGTTGAAGAGACACACTCATACACCTATAATCAAAGTATAAGATTGATAAAACAGGATTCTAGTCAATCTTGATACATTATGGTGAGTGTTGTTCTTTGTGAACAAGTCTAATTCCAGGATAGCTATGAATATTACATGAGCTGAAACATAACCTAAGCTCAATAAACTAGATGATATTTAGCCAAATTTAGGTTAACCTCTAGCGGATCTATACTTCAAGATCCTATCAGTTCACACACTTTGGGTATTTATCGGACTAAGTAAAGAACTTTTAGACAAGGTCTATACCAAGAATATTAAAGATTTTAGAATCTTTGGATAAATTATTAATTAGTTGTACCAAATAATAATTAAAATGATTTAAAGAGTAGTTGAAAAAATTGCACTAGGTAGAGTAAAATTTTTTTCCAGTTGTGAGCGGGCCCTACAAACATGGGTTGTTCGCGGTTAGCCCTAGCATGGCTACCTTGCAAGAATTAAAATGCTCGTGGGCCGTTATCATGCATCGACACATGGCCAATGCATGGTAGTGGGTTACAGGCCACCAAACGTTGATGGGCAGCGCTTGCATAGGCCTATAGTGCAGACCCACTAGTAAACCCCCAAATGAGGCTTGCAGGAAGTTCCACAACACCTCGCTTGTGAGATAAGGTATGCCTAAATGGGCTTCCCTTAGAGGCCACGGATAGCCCACTGAAGTGGGCTATACATGTGGGATGGGAATATTCCCCATCCCACATTGATAAATGAGGTGAGCATTTTGCTCCCCTCCCACTAGATATAATGGCCTCCTCCTCCTCTTTTTTACTCACTCAGGTCAGCCTTCCTTCTGAGTTTAACATCTTTTCTTCGCAAGATTTTCGTGAGATCCTCCACGAGTTCCTCCAATGTTGCAAGAATTCTTTTGAAGGCTTATTCAATTTTGAAGAGAGCCTTCCCAATAATATTTTCAGGTTGGTCTTTGAGTGGTCTAGCAGCTATTGTCTACCAACATGTTCTTCCTTAATGGAGGTTTTGGTCAGTGAAGATCTGTGTAGATCAATCATAGAGTTTATCCTATATTAAAAGATAGTGTTAACGGAGTTCTGCTGAATTGCTCTAAGGGAACGCCGCACCAGAGGAAGGAAAACATCAACTGCTAATGCTCTTTACTTAGATGGTAGGTTTCTTTTAATAAGTTTTTTAAACCTGTATGCATCTATGGAACATTTTAACTTAGATTGTATCAATCATGGCATGCTTAGAAGATCCTTTAGGGTTAATTTTATGTTTTGAAATTTCTCCTTGCAAGTTTGCATGTTCAATTATTATCTTAATTAACCAGCAGTTATATTAGACCTTACCTTATGCTATGCATGATTAATTATAATATGTTGAAATTGATATTTTCTATGAACTGATTAAATTATGCTATGCATGACTTATGTTTCATTTCTTGTTATAGAAAAATGATGTGATAACTAGATTAAGGTTATACTCAAACTTATTCTAGGAGATTATCATATAAATTAATAATGTTTTACCACACATGTAAATGCTTTAAATTGTGGGTCGTCCCATACTTCACTCAATTAAAGAACGAAATCTTAAATCATGATTATCTATTGTATAATGAATCAAAGTGCCCATGGTTAATTTGGCAAGGATTGGAGTTGGATGCTCATTCACTTTAAGGGGGACTCTCCTACTTGGAAATCTCCATTGGTATTAGGTTCAAGTGTACCCAAGGGACTTTTATGACTTAGTTGATTTCTAGTACAGGAATTAGATTTCGCTTATGGTTTTACAAATATGGTTTAAGTTGTTTAATTAAAACTTATAGACATAGGTGCAAAAACTTAAACATGGACCTTGTTTGTTTTGCATGCTATGTGGAGTCTTGGCATAATGGAATGATTATGATGTACCAGTCTTTAGCATATTTCCTTAGATTAATAATTCCAAATAGCCTGGAATTATTATTATGATAATCATATCCATCATATAAGACCTATACTAGGGCGAGACCAGTTGCACCAATAAAATCCCTACAACAATATTAAGGCGGAAAATTGTCTTCCCATCATAAGTCATGATATGAACCTTATTAATGGATGTAAGGACATGTACAACATGCTTTTTTTTAACATGTGTTTGGTCATGAGACTAGATTGGGTTAATGCGTTAACTAAAATGGGTTAGTTGTCCATGTTAGTGGAGCTAATGCTAGATTGGAGACATATTTGAGGAGTCGTACAACCGGGTACGCACGTCTCGAGAAAGAGAACTCAAATGGATTAGAAATTGCATGGGATGCAAATGGACGAGTTCCAACCATGGTTGTATTGTTATGGCTTGACCTGTTATAGCGAGGGTCATGATGAATGGCTATGGATGCTATATTCTAAGGAAAATTGGCTGGATCAAATTTCCCGAATTTAAATAATAGGGGCTATTTGTATGTTGAGAAAATAGTAGGAATCATGTGTTTAATTAAAGACCTTATATTAAATGTGTGTACATATACTAATGTCTGAGCAATTTCTATCTTATATATAGTTTGAATAATGAATCTGAACATAAACCTTAGCTCAATTCTTGAAAATAAACTAGATGGTTGAAAGTTTACTGATTAGTTTAGGGATATGAGTATAGTCCTCAGATTCGAAAGGATAGCTTATGTTTAAGATGAGCCCCTCCCTGATGAACCAGATGCTGATACTGATGCCAATGAACATGAGGTATGGGAGAATGATAGAAAGAATCGTAAAACCAAAACATGCATAATGCTGACAACCATGAATTCTGAGCTTCAGAAACAACATGAGAGCATGGACTTAGACACCATGATTCTCCATCTTTGGGATCTCTTCTCAGAGCAGGCCAGGTCTAAGAGATTTGGTACATCAAAACTCTTATTCAGAGCAAAGATGTAGGCTAGCACTTCAACACCGCAACATATTCTTAAACTATTGGGTTATATAGAGAAGTTGACTCAATTGGGTTTTATGATGGATCATGATTTGTGTGTGGATCTAATTCTTGCTTCATTGACTGATATTTATTCACAATTTGTGACTAATTATTATATGAATAAGATCGATGCCACACTACCCAAGTTGGTCAACATGCTTATGCTTGTGGAATTTGTGTTGATGGCATTTATGTTGTAGATACTAAAATTGAAATTCTAAATATGAACATTGTTAAGAAATCAAAGTTAGATAATGAGAAGTCCCCATACTTATGTAATTATCGTCTAGGCCATATAAATGAGAATGAGTCAACTAAGTTACACAAATGTGGTAACTTAGGCCCAATAGAATGAGAATCCTATGGGGCGTGCGAACCTTGTTTAAAGGGAAAGATGACTAAGAAACCTTTCAAAGGAAAGTGTCAGCGTACCACTAGTACCTTGGAAATAATACATTTTGATGTTTGTGGTCCAATGAGTGTAAAGACACATGAGGGTTTTGCCTACTTCATAACTTTTATTAATGATTACTTTCGATATGGTTATCTGTACCTCATGAGGCATAAGTCTGAAATTTTTGAGAAATTCAAAGAGTTCGAAACCAAAGTAGAGAAACAACTTGGGAAAAGTATCAAGACCCTTCGATCTGATCAAGGTGGTGAATACTTAATCCAAGAGTTTCAGGATTATCTAAGGGATAATTTTTATTTTATGGTAGTGGACACCTTATACACCCCAACACAATGGAGTGTTGGAAAGGAGAAATCAAACCCTACTTGATATGGTTCGGTCCATGATTAGCCAAGCAGAACTCAGCAGATCCTTTTGGGGTTATGCACTTTTGGGGTTATGCACTTGAGAGTGCAATTTATATTCTAAATAGAGTGCCCTCAAAATTAGTTAACCAAACACCATACAAATTGTGATACGGTAAGAAGCCAGCTCTTTCCCACTTTAGAGTTTGGGGATGTCCTGCTTCTGTAAAGAGGACAAGTTCAGATTAGCTAGGTGGTAAGTCTGACAAGTGTTTATTTGTAGGTTACCCTAAGGAGACTATGGATTATACCTTTTATTATCCCAAGGAACAAAAGGTACTTATTTCTAGAAATGCTTAATTCCTTGAGAAGGAGCATATACTTGAGAAAGCTAGTGGGAGAAATCTTGAGTTAGGCACTCAAGAAGATCAAATAGACAATCAACTAATTGTTCCTACACCTATTACACAAGGAAGTGTAAGCATGGAACAACCTATTATAACACCGACATTGCGTAGGTCAGGAATTGCTCCCGAGCGATACGGCTATTTCATCTAATGATAAGCATATCTTCCTTATGGAAGATGATGAGCCTAAGAATTACAAGGAGGCAATGAAAGGCTCAAAGTCTGAAAAATTATTTACAACCATGAAGTTAGAGATGGACTCCATGTACAAAAACCATGTTTGGAGCTTGGTTGATGCTCCAAGTGGGATTAAACCCATAAGATGCAAGTGGGTTTTCAAGAAGAAAACTGACATGGATGGTAATATAATTACCTATGAGGCCAGGCTAGTTGCAAAAGGTTACAGTCGAAAGGAAGGCATTGACTATGATGAAACCTTTTCACCAGTAGCCATGTTGAAGTCTATCAGAATACTCCTTGCCATCATTGCTCATAACGATTATGAGATCTGGCAAATGGATGTGAAAATAACGTTCCTTAACAGGAACTTGGATAGAGATGTATATATGATACAAATAGAAGGTTTCACATCCCAGGAATGCTTGATGGTATGCAAGTTGCAAAGGTCCATTCATCAACTTAAGAAAGCATCAATGAGTTGGAATATTAGGTTTGACGAGACAATCTAAGAAATAGGTTTTGTGTCAAACGCTAATGAGCCCTGTGTATATAAGTAGGCTAGTGGGAGTGCGATCATTCTCCTTGTACTATATGTTAATGACATATTATTGATACGAAATGATGTTCCTTTTCTTTAGATAGTAAAGTCATGGTTGTCAAAGAATTTCTCCATGAAAGACCTTGGAGAAGAAGCTTTTATACTAGGTATAACGATCTACCGAGATGGATCCAAAAGGTTGCTAGGTCTTTCAAAAATTACATACATAGACAAGCTTTTGGCCAGATTTAACCTTGAATAGTCAAGAAAGGTGTGAGTGGATGACATGGATTGATGGGCCTATAGCGCGATCCACCGGGGTGTTTAAAAGTTGAAAGTAAAATGAACCGGGTCGTGGGCCCGAAAAAAGTTAGATTGAGAAAGTGAAAACGTTTTTTATTGATCAAACCAAAATCCATCATCTCTTAGTGTAGAGTCGCCACCTAGATTAGCTCTTTCCAGGAATTAGAGTCCTGTGAGGCTTAACGTTTGGGGGATGGCCCACTAAGACATAGAGATTCGGGTTCGGGATAAGTTGCTTATTTCTTATTGGATCACATTATATTACATCTATAGAAAACAATATTTCTTAATTGTGCATATTCGCACTTATGTCATTTTGGAGTTATAATGTATGATTTAATGCGCATGTGGAAAGCAATATAACCATAAATAAAGGGATAAATAAATGCAAGAAAGTAAAGATTAAAGATTACATAACCTCGGGGGATGCAACCGCCCGCCTAATCAATTAATTACAATTCCCAAAAAATAATTGAGATTGCAATACCCGAAAGAAAATAGAACCTAGGCATACATCTAACCTACATCCAAAACGGTTAGTACATGGTATGTAAAACAACACGAATATTTACACGTATGCTCGATTTGATTTTGGCGAGGCCTGTGTGGCCTAATTAAAATATCGACGATTGAAAACTTCTTATTTATAAATAAAACAATTCATTTTATTTACAAATATGTTGGTCATTTTTGTTTAGTGAAAATGATCACATGACAAAAGGTGAGGTTTGTTATACAGGAATAATTTTTATTCCCTTCGTGAGGGCATCCTAACAAAAATTAAAGATGAAGAAGAAGTATTACCACATTTATACTATAAAAGAAAATAAAATAATTCCTAGGTCCACATATAAAATGGAAATAAGAAATATACAGGAAGCATGAGATGATGCAGCTCTAGGAACTCAAAGGCTTACCTTTTTGGCGTGGATCTACTTCGACGTATCCGTATGATCCCCGGGAGAGTTCCTCGTTCATTTCTCAGTTGTGTTGGTGTGGAAAATAAATGTTTATTTATCCAAAAGATAATCAGACTCGGGTTCTAAATTTGTTTTAAACCCGAGAATATCTTAGGATTTTAGAAGAAAAAGAAATTGAAGTAAGTTTATTTGAAAATCAAAAGTTTCGGAATCGAAAAATGTTTTGGATCCGAATGTAAGAAAATATTTTTTTAATTTTTCTCATGGTTCTTTCTCGTGAAAATCAGACTTTTTCTCTGAAAATTTTTCCCCTCTGAATATTGAAAATTCCGCGAACATTTATAGGCTATAAAACCTGAAAAATCCAAAAGGAAACATATTCTGGCGAGGCCGGTTCGCGATTCTCGATTTTTTTGCCATTTTTGTGTATTTTTTATTTTTTTAATTTTTAATTTTATGAAAATATAATAAATTAATTTTTTTACCAAAATCTAATTTGTAAAGTCTTAAAAAAATAATTTAAGTCCTTAAAATAAATTGGCGATGAGGAACATTCCCATTCAGAGTTTTCTGGATAGTCGAAAATCATGTGATTCGACGATAAAAATCTTGAAAAGTGTCATTATTGAACGCATGAGCTGGTACAAAATCCCGTGCTCATAGCTTCCCCTCATGTGATAATTGCTGGTTGTATAACTAGTATGATCACACGAAATGGAGCGGAGGGATTGAGAATATACATGATCGGTGTGGTTTGTGCCTTCTTTACCCCTGATTGGTGATGACGTGGGCCTTCCTTTCTGGCACCGTGTCCTCGCGGGATTGTCTATTTCATTCTTTGAAATCCCTTGGTGTTTGATACCCCATGCGAGTGGGTCGATAGTTTCTTTCTAAAGTGTCCCTATTATAGTCGGTAGCCATTTCCTTCTTCGACTGCGATTATCATGTGCCCCTTGGAATGATTTGAGATAGGTGCTTGAATCTATTTCAAAGGCGACCTTGATTTTCCTTAGTAGGATGTTAACTTGTTCCATGTGACAAATTGGAGAAGTCTCATGTTAGTATATTTTATGATGAATGTTTTAATTATTTGATTGAGTTTATACGAAGCAAAAATTTTTACCCCTTCAATCAAAAATGAAAACATGATAAATAAATAAGTTTAATGGAAATTCGGGGATGTCTCGAAAATTGCTCCATTATTTTTAGGAGGCTTTTGTGATGTTGCAATGTTGTCTTTAGGCTTGAGTGGAACATCATCTTTCTTGGTGTTTGCAGATTCCCCAAGTGGAGGTCGAGTTCCTAGTTTACTAGGATGGTGTTGCCCTAGTTTGGCATCGTCCTTTTCCTGTAAATGGCGTGATGCGAATGTAATGCATGATTTTATGCATGATCAATATTTATCATGTGATGTATGTTTGTCTGTTGTAGGTGTTGTGGGCTTTATTCATTGAAGAGCATTCTCTTGTGCTAGCGCATGATTGCCCCTAAGATTTATCTTTGTTAGGGATTCCATGGATGACATCCTCAGAGTGACGACCATGGATTCGTTGAATCAGATTCGAGTTCAGAGCTTGAATCTGGTTTGAGGAAGATCATGATTAGTCGTTGACCCTGCATTGTGGCTATGATGATTGCTTGGAAGCTATTTTCCTGAAGTGTTAGAGGTATATGATGTCACGTACCGTTCCGAGGAGGAGATGATGAATTTAATATTTCTTTGGTTCTAACTTTTGCATAGACCACCCTTATGGGTTTTCAATCTATCGAACCTTGTCTTATTTTTTGCCTTGATAGCCTTTTCAGGTTTTCAATCCAGTAGACTCATTTTTTCTTTCTTTTATTTTCATTTTTTGGATGTTTACTTGCGATATTCTACCATTGGCATGCAAGCAATCAAAATAAACATATGCATAGAGATTCAACAAAAATGACAATTCATTGATGAATTAACAGACTTATATATGTTTCAAATAATTTGACTCCTGCCATCAATTAGTCCTTTCAGGTTTTCTAACCAATGTGGTTCTCTTGATGTCCTAAGTTTTGCCTGAGCCGCCCATTTCGGGTTTTCAACTCAGCAGACTATTCTTTTTCTGTTTTGAAAAGAGGCTCTAAATTTTTCTCAACTAACAGAGTGTTAATTGACAGGCTAATTTATTTTTTTATTGGTACTACATTTTACCGATTTATTTCTTTCACCTATGCATGATAGCAATTGTGTAAGACTTGGTTGATTTGGTAGATCGGCCACCATCCATGTCCACGACTTCAATTGTTGTCTCTTAATGTTTCTGATCAATTGGTTGGTGCTCATGTCATTTTGCTAGCTCAAGGTGTATTCGATGATGAGTCTTGATCATCATCGTTTCCTTTTGAGTTCAATTATTCTCCAACAATAAGTGATATGTCAGGGATCAGAGGCTTCGGTTCTGGTAGCTTGATTCCATCGAGGTGTGACAGTTGATGTTCAATGATATTCCTTCAATGGTGTAATGATTGGCCCTTAAGTGTTGGTGAACTAATGTGATGGAGTTATTGACGTGCTCAATGATTTGACTCATTTGTATCTTTGGCATTGCACCGGTGGTTTAACCCTTTTGGGTCACTTCAATTTGCTCTGTTGACACTGCAGCCCTATTTTGGATTTGATCATTTTGACTTTTGCTTGATTAACTTAATGGTGAGTGGACGTTTCATGATTGGTGATCTGTCTGTCAATCTTACGTCTTTGGCGAGGCAAATGCTATCATGCATCGTCTAAGTACATTAGTTGGTCTCTCATTTTCTTTCAAGAGTCAAATCATTTGAAGTTATTGTAACTTTGGGGAGTCCATTCATACCCAAATTAACTTCATGATATGATGCATTACACGTGCTAAAAACATTATGTATATGATTATGTGAATGCATGATGTCATCAATAGAATATCAAGCAAGTAAGCAAAGTTTAATTTATTAAACATTTGAAAGCCTTAAGGGTAAAGTAGCTAAAAGCTAATTTATTACATCATCACCTGTGGGTTATTCTTCGGAACTAGTGCCTCCCAGATGTGTCCATGGATTCAAAGTGCTCCATCTTGTCCGCCTTCTCAAACACTCCTTGATAGTTCAAAAAAATGTCTGACCCAAACATGTTCCTATATGATGGTAGTGCACCGTCTAAAAGCTTGGTTATCATTTCTGGTAGAGTTAAGTGAGCCCAAAGCCTGAGCTGTGTGGCCATCCAACGTGCATAGTAAGGTTTGAAGCTCTCACCCTGCTCTTGCCTTATAGCCTCCAGATGTTGCCTTGTGGTTTCCATTTGAGAGTTGAAACAATAATGCCCCATCATAGCTTGAGCAAGGCTATTCAATCAGTAGCTATTTCTAGCAGAAGGTGGCTCTATACCATTCATTAACTGGGTGGCCCAAGGTGATGACAAAGAGCTTAACCATCATCCGTTCGCTGACCCTTAATGCTCTCATCACTATTTGGTAATGCATTAGGTGAGCACACGGATCCTACATACTTTTCAAACTACGACATTGCAAAGTTGGAAGCAAGCTATCTTCATCTTTGATTGTTGATTGCGATGGCCGCCATGAGTGGCCAAGAATTATTGCCATAATTCTGCCATTTCTGGTTGTTAGAGGATGGCGTTCCCTGCGCTTGGATAAGAGCTATATTACCCTGGGGAAATGCCGTAAAATTGGGCATTCGAGGTGCCTGGAACTATGAGTCAACTGACATCAACTAGGAATAGGTTTTTGGGTCATTCCTTGGTAGAAAGGCCCTAGTGCAAACGCCGGCTACCCAATTTGTCCTAGCAAGAATTGATTTTGGGAAGGATTGGCAAAGTTATATCTTGGTTGCCGAATCTGAGCTTGGTTCAGCTGACTTTGTTTTGCCCTGAACTGATAAAAGGTGGTAGGATTTGGGTGCACTACATACGAGGTAGGAGGTCCCCCTGTTTCAGGCCAGCTAGTTGGATCATCGTTGTTAAGGGTGACCTCCGGGCTAGACACCACATTCTGAGCTCTTCCAACGTGTTGGCTAATAAGCGATGCTAGTTGTTCGCTGTTTGCAAAGGCATTCAAGGTAGCAGCAATCTCGGCACTCACCAATGATTGATGTGTCTGTTGAGAGTTTTATCCCATAAGGATAGGGTGATCCTCCCCCACACCTTCTTCTTATGGATTGGCCATAAAAGACTTACATTGAACAGAATCTGAATCAGAATCCTAGTCCTCACTTGATTCAATGTACGAAACCCCCTTCAAATTGGCCACGATTGGAGAAATGAGAACCAGGTGGTGAGTAGGCCTTTTCCAAGCCCCTTCGATACACAAGTAGAAGATCAGACCATGCATTTGTGATTCATGACATGATTTGTGATGCAAAAAATACGTGAGATGTTTAATGTTATGGCTGCATTCACAAGGGGTTAGCATGCCATGATGTGAGATAAATAATGTGTTTGTCAATCTATTTGAAACAAACAAGTTAGTCATCAGGTAAAAATGAAAACAAGTGGAAATGAAAATCCAACATCTGGGGTTGGATTTGAGATCTGTATGATGTCTGTGTGACATAGCAATATGAGTGGTGTAAGTGAGGTGACCAAGTTACCTGTAAGGTAATAAGTCAATATTTTGAGATTTTGTACTATGACTAGATCTTATGGAATGAAAAGGTTAGCATTATTTCAGGTAAGCAGTGCGACATTCCCTGATGAAAACTAATATAAGATGAAAATAACCACTGTATGTAACTATTGAATGAATGATTTGGTTATTTTGCCCAATTAGGGTGGAGTTTCGGATACCCGTGTGGTCATCATTGTTTGAGGGTATATGGTGATGTAAAAATCATTGCTTCATGTGGGCAGATGGTTTAAGTATGAAGCCATTGAAGATTTGGTAAGGTAAAGCTTTTGAAATAAGTTTGCCTCGTGTGGGATTATGTTCGGATGTCAGCAGGGACATCCCATGATGTAGGAAAAATGGTTTGGGTAGCTATTTCCCCCGTTTGGGCTATGTGGCATGTGTGATTGCCTTGTGTGGGCTATGAGTTTGACGTCGAGTGGACATCTCGCAAATAATTGGTGGGATATATTATTACCCCTTGTGGGTTATGAGTTAGATAAGGAATAGACATCTCATAAGTAATGTGTTGAATAAATTATTGCCCCTTGTGGGCCAAGTGTCAAATGTCAAGTGGACATCTCGTTGAAAAGGGGTAAATGATGTTTCATAACTCTAATTGGTTCATGTTATCCTAGGGTGACAACGATCTCGAGTGTCATCTAATCCTAAGTGTATGTGGCAAAATTTTGGTATCATGATCATGATAATATCATGAGTGTGTGGATTCAAGTGTCTGCATTAAGATTCGTGGTTAGCATGGCACATTTGTACAATGCATGATGAAGCACATAGCACATAATACCCGCCTTCAAACCATACAACTCCTGCGTGTAGGGTTTTTGGCTAGTCTCTATCCTAAGTTTGGTTTATCTTAGTAACATGAGGATACTAAGGAGTGCACCTGCAAGAAAATATAATGCATGGTCATTTGTTGGGTAACACCCACGGGAAAATGCCTATGGCTTATTTGCATGAGGTTCGTAAATGGATTGTTGATGTAGAAGGTTCTTGTTGCACTAAAATACACTCTAAGCCTCTTCCCAAATGGGTTCGAGGGAGGTACATGCGATATGGCAACAAGTGCTCCACCCACTTAAGTACTATATTTTCTCGGGGAGGCAGATTAGTTTAAGAGAAAGTTTCACGGTAATGGGGTACCTTAGACTTACGGGCTAATCCCCTCTATTGCAATGCGTTATTAGGAATATGTCATAATTAAGAGAATACAGAATAATGTGATCAATAATTTTTGGCACTTATCCAAAAATCAAAAACCTTTGAGAAAAAAAGGTTAAGAAAAAATCCCCAGCAGAGTCGCCACTATGAGTGGACGACAAGGAGCGATGGGTCGATAGAGCACGAAATGAGAGGCGCGGTCCACTGGGGTGTTTAAAAGTTGAAAGTAAAATGAACCGGGTTGTGGACCTGGAAAAAGTTGGATTGAGAAAGCGAAAACGTTTTTTATCAGTCAAACCCGAATCCTCCGTCTCTTAGTGTAGAGTCACCACATGGATTAGTTCTTTTTAGGAATTAGAGTCCTGTGAGGCTTAACGTCCGGGGGTCAACCCACTAAGACACAAAGATTCGGGTTTAGGATAAGTTGCTTATTTATTATTGGATCACATTATATTACATCTATAGAAAACCGTATTTCTTAATTGTGCATATTCACACTTATGCCATTTTTGAGTTATAATGTATGATTTAACGTGCATGTAGAAAGCAATAAAACCATAGATAAAGTGATAAATAAATGAGGGAAAGTAAAGATTAAAGATTACATAACCTCGGGGGGATGCAACCGCCCGCTTAATCTATTGATTACAATTCCCAAACAATAATTGAGATTACAATACCCGAAAGAAAATAAAACCTAGGCATGCATCTAACGTGCATCCACAACGGTTAGCACATGGTATGTAGTACAACATGAATATTTACACGTATGCTCGATTTGATTTTGGCGAGGCCTGTGTGGCCTAATTAAAATATTGATGATTGAAAACTTCTTATTTAGAAATAAAACAATTCATTTTATTTACAAATATGTTGGTCATTTTTATTTAGTGAAAATGATGGCATGGCAAAAGGTGAGATCTGTTATCAGGGAATAATTTTTATTCCCTTTGTGGGGGTATCCTAACAGAAATTAAAGATGAAGAAGAAGTATTATAATATTTATAGAATAAAAGAAAATAAAATAATTCCTATGTCCACATATAAAATGGAAATAAGAAATATATAGGAAGCACGAGATGATGCAGCTCTAGGAACTCAAAGGCTTACCTTTTCGGCTTGAATCCACTTCGGCGTATCCTTATGATCCCCGGGAGCATTCCTCGTTCATTTTTCAGTTGTGTTTGTGTGGAAAATAAATGTTTATTTATCCAAAAGATAATCAGACTCGGGTTCTAAATTTGTTTTAGACCCGAGAATATTAGAGGATTTTAGAAGAAAAAGAAATTGAAGAAAGTTTATTTGAAAATCATAAGTTTCAAAATCGAAACGTGTTTTGGATCCGAATGTAAGAAAATAGTTTTGTAATTTTTCTCGTGGTTCTTTCTCGTGAAAATCAAGCTTTTTCTCTGAAAATTTTCCCCTCTAAATACTGAAAATTCTGCGAATATTTATAGGCAAAAAAACCCAAAAAATCCAAAAGGAAACATATTCTGGCGACGGTGAGCCTCGCCTGAATTCTGGCTAGGCCGATTCGTGATTCCCTAATTTTTCGCAAATTTTTGTGTATTTTTTATTTTTTTAATTTTTAATTTTTTGG
The DNA here is from genome assembly GCA_949673415.1 of Euphorbia schlechtendalii. NCBI lineage: Eukaryota > Viridiplantae > Streptophyta > Magnoliopsida > Malpighiales > Euphorbiaceae > Euphorbia > Euphorbia schlechtendalii. Next base: position 22,704 of record CATIWQ010131897.1, on the reverse strand, counting down.
AAATATAATAAATTAATTTTTTTCTAAAATCTAATATTTGAAGTCTTAAAAATATAATTTAAGTCCTTAAAATAAATTGGCGACGAGGAACATTCCCATTCGAAGATTTCCAGATAATTGAAAATCGTGTGATTCGAGGATAAAAATCCTGAAAAGCCATCATCATTAAATGCGAGAGCTGGTACAAAATTCCGTGCTCACAAAATGGTTATCTCCAAATGTGTCACGGGATTAACCTTTCTAAATTTGAGTGTCCGAGAACACAAGAGGAGAGACTACGCGTGAATGGAATACCCTATGCTTCAGCGATAGGATTCATCATGTATGCTATGGTATGCACTCCGCTTGACTTCTCACATGCGTTGAGCATTACGAGCAGATTTCAATCTGACCCAAGTGAGAAGCCTTTTCAGTGGGTAGATTCTATTAAAAAAAGTACCTTTCTTTCTAACTACCACTCATTCACAATTTAGGTACCCTTCCTAAACTGTCACTTAGATTTTCAAATAGAATTTGCGAATATAGTATTTCAACTTATAAAGCACATTGAATCCTTTATAATGTTGAATCTAAAGAGAATCTCTCTAATACAAACTAATTAGAAGATTTACGTTTGCTTTGATTGCTTGATTTGGAATTTTGAATGTTGGGAATATTTCGATAGTATCTTAGCTCTTAAAAAATTCCAGGTGATTCACCAAGTTTGAACGTCTGCTTTAGTCTTCTATTTATACTTGATGTTCTTGGAAGTAGTCGTTGCAAACTTCTCATCCTGACTTGTCTTCAATTTTTATTCCCTTTAATTTTTCTGTTGGAAACAAATTCTAGGATGTTTATAGACAGAGATTTCGAACGTTGAAGCGAGAGATTAATCCATTAATCTGGATGCATCAAAAAATCATTTCCTTTAAGCAATTGTTCTAATAGAGAGGCATGCGAGATGCAACATGGAATTTTGTGATTTGTTTGGTTGTTGATGTTGCAGAGTTGCGCGGAGACACTAAGAAACGTCGCATGTCAGAGGATTCCTTTTGTCTTGGATTTTAGTGAGGATTCTCCAAAATTCTGTACTAACACCTTTTCGTTGTGAGGACCACTAAAATATCTTCTTTAATTTCAGCGTCTTTTCTCATGAAAAGCATAAAAGGAATATTCTGTCCCTCATAATACATGTTAAAAGCATTTGTGTCATATATTTCTTTAAGTGTCAAAGAACTCAGCTCTTATAAAAATAAAATCTACTCAGCTTTGCTGAGTCTGTATCTTGTAAATGATGTTGTACTAGTCTGCACTCAGCTTTTCTTATTTTAAGCCATAACTTAATTAACCACTCAGTAATCTGAGTTGTTTTCCCTTAAACAAACTCAAGTAAACTTGATTAATTAAGAGTGTACTTAGTACTCAATTAATTTCACTATCCTAGACATTTTATTATTTTCAAAATGTTTTAAGTACTATGAAGTACTATTAACTTGGATTCAACATTTCCTTATGTTATGCATGATTGATAATAATAATATATTGAAATATGATTTTTTATGAATTGATTAAACTATGATATGCATGACTTAGGCTTCAAATCCTGTTATAGAAAATGTTTCGATAACTAGGCTAAGGTTTTGCTCGAACTTAATCTAGGTGATTATCATATAATCAACAATGTTTTACTACACGTGTAAATGCTTTAAATTAAGGGTCATCTAGTACTACACTCGAGTAAAAGCATGAAATATTTAAATCATATTTGTCTATGGTATAACAAATCAAAGTGTCTGAGATTATTTTTGCAAGGATTAAACTTAGCTGCTCTTTTACTTTAGGGGGGCCACTCCTACTTGGAAATCTCCATCGGTATTAGGTTTAAGTGTACCAAAGACAGTTTTATTACTTAGTTTATTTCTAGTATGGGAATTGGATTCCGCATATGGTTTTACATCCGTAGTTTAAGTTGTTAAATTAAAACTTATAGACATAGGTGCAAGAACTTAAACATGAACCTTTTTATTTTGCATGCTATGTGGAGTCTTAGCATAATGGAATGATTATGATGTACCAATCTTGAGCATGATCCCTTAGATTAATAATTGCAAATAGCCTGGAATTATTATTATTATTATTATTATTATTATTATTATTATTTTTCTTATCATAATCATATCCATCGTTAAGTCCTAGACTAAGGCGAGACCAGCTACACCAATGAAATCCCTATAACAATATTAAGGAGGTAAATAGTCTTCCTATCATAAGTCGTGATACGAACTTTATTAAGGAATGTAAGAATATGTACAACATGCTTTCCCTTAACCAAAATGGGTTAGTTATCCATATCATTGGAGCTAATGTCGGATTGGAGACATATTTTAGGAGTCGGACAATTGGGTATGCTCGTCTCGAAAAGGTGAACTCAAATGGATTAGCAATTGCATAGAATGTAAATAGACGGGTTCCAACCATGGCTGTCTATTGTGGCTTGACCTGCTGTAGTGAGGGTTACCTTAGATGAGTTATGGATGCTAACTACTAAGAAAAATGGTTCAACCATGTTTCTTGAATTCAATAGAAGGGGCTATGAATCTTGATAAAAATAATCAGAAACATGTATTTAATTAAAGACCTTATATTAAATGTATGTACATATACTAATGTCTAAATAATTTCAACCTTATATCTAGGTTGAGTAATGAACACTAACACATATAAGCATCCGTCTGAAATGAGGAGTTAATTTTTATGATTGGTTCGAGATTGTGACAAAGTTTTTGAAATGTCTTTGTCTGGATTATGTGTTGGATAATCTGTATCCCTAACTCCCCAGAGAAGATCCTTTCATTTACTAGATAGATGAATATGTGAAGCATAAAATGGATTGTGAATTCATAAAGAATTATATGGTCAATGCAATGCTTCCAAAGTACAAGGATCTTCGCAAAGGCATGGACTTAGAGTCTATACTTCTGCAACTTGTAATGATAGATGTGTTAGACATTATATAATCCCTAGAGGCAATTAGGGTGATATGGCTTTATTAGTCACTAATGTAAAAACAATTTTGGATTATTGTTTATTAATAATAAGGCATCTTTGTTATATATCGATGATTGTTTCTAATTATGTATCTCGCTGGTACAATATATATGTTGTTATGTATGCATATATATTCATTAACATAAAAAGACAAAGTCCGTGACTATTTCATAGCGTGAAAGTGAAAGGACATAATGGGAGCTATGTGGAGTGAGAACTACACACATGTGTTACTATGAAAAGACTAATTATCCCTAGTCATAGTTTCATTGAGACTGGACATTAATGAAGTGAAAAAATAGCACGTGACAGGTCGGTCCTGGGCTAATAGGCCATTACCGATCCTTCCTTTTAAACCAGCTGATATTTTCAATTTTCGCTTCTTTCTTTTACCTTTCTTCATTTCACTCTTTTTTTTGTCATGGAAACCCATAATTCCCAAATAAGATCATCTTTGGCAACACTCAAGAATCTTGATTAGAAGAAGTTAGAGGTTATTTTGCTTGTGGGGGTTTCGGTATCTTTCCTTTCACTCGATTGATACAATCTTTATTCATGCAGTGCTCACTTTTTGAGATCCTTTTGATCTCATCTTCTACTTCTCTACTGAGGAGGTCTTCCTTATGATCGAGGAGTATCAGGCCATCATGGGCAATCCTTACCCCGACAGTTCCCAATTGCTATGCTGAGATACCAGTTTGTAGCCTCCTATACGTTGAGAGGGAAATGACTCATATCAAATCTTCTCTTCAACAAAATCACCATCTTGCCAGGTCCATCCACAAAGGATGAGACATCCAATCTCACAGCCTTCATGAGAGCTATAATCAAGTAAACGTAATGGTTGATGGTAGTAACTTTGGTCAGGTGATGAAGAATCAACATCAGCCAATTAAGTTTCTTACCCTCTACCATATGGTATACCACACAACTCCCAAAGTAGGTGAAGCTACTAAGTGATCTTGTTTTAGGCAGAATCATCTTCACAAGCATCTCATGGCAAGCTCTTGCTTCCCAACTCATCCCGGAGGTAGCAATTTCTCCATATCTATAATCAGTCGGGAGTTCCCAATTTTCAAGGATAACAACGAGTTCCTCATCTCCAATTCTTCTCAAAGAAGTTCCTTTTAAAGGCATGTTGAGAAGACTTCCTGCCATCTTCACACATATAAGGTGAGAGATGTTGTTCTGTACCATCAGCACATTATTGTACCCCTGGATGGAGTACAAATTCCTATAAAAGCTTTTGATCAAATTTTTTACAGCTAGACCTTCTAGCAGCAACAATTGGTGGAGATTCTGCTGTTTAATAACTTTGTGAAGGAACTTGTTCTTCAAAAGCCCTTCATAATCTACTTCGAACAAAGGACCAAAGTCCTGATTCTCTAGCCAATCAATCTTTGTGAAAGAGTGTTCCATGGGGAAAATTAATCCTTTAACCAGTTCCATCGATGTGCAAAATCATATTCTTCTTTGAGTTACCTTGAAGGATGAAGGTTTTCCCTGTGATCACCATTATAGTTGAAAGTGTTTGAGTGATGAGAGAAATTAGGGTTCTTTTGCAAAAACTATTGGGATTTCAGAAATGCAAGTAGCCTTCTCTCTCCATCATGCTCCGATATGTGGCGCTCACACAATACAAGATTAAAATGAACGCTAAGATTAACAAGGATTTAACCGGCATAGTGAAAAGATTATTTTTGTTTTCAGATGGTTCCAATTCAAAAACACCCTTTGGATAAAGTGGTTTTTGAGTTAAACTGTGAAACTGAATCTCACAGTGTTACTTTAAAATGTAAATAATGTTAAATACTTGTTACCTCATTAGGCTGAGTTGAGACTTGATTTTCAACACTTAGCCAATTTTCTTGAAATTTCTTCACATGGGATTCAACATTCCAATAAGCTACCTTACAGCATTGAACTGCTCCTTGGCCAATGGTTTGGTGAATATGTCAGCTCGTTGTTCTTCTGAAGGAACATACTCTAGTTTGACATCTAACCATAGCACATAATCCCTTGTGAAGTGATGTCTTATATTGACATGCTTCATCCTGCCATGTTGAACTAGATTCTTGGATAGGTCAATTGCACATTTGTTATCACACATAACCTCAAGGCATTTTAACTTTATACCACAATCCTCTAGTTACTGCTTAATCTATAGTAATTGTGCTACATAACTTCTAGTTGCCATGTACTCAACTTCAGTTGTACTCAACATAATAGAATTTTGCTTCTTACTGTACCATGAGATAAGGCATTCTCTAAGGAAATGGAATCCTCTTATGGTGCTTTTCCTATAGTCAATATATGTGAATCCTCTAAGAGTGAAATCTATGTTGTTGGGATACCACAGACCTGCATCAAGAGAACCTTGCAAGCATCGGAGAATTCTCTTAACAGTTGCTAAGTGAGATTCTCTAGGGCTAGCTTAATAAAGTATGCAGTAGCACTTTTGAAGAGAACCTACTAGTAGTTAAGTTAAGGAGAGAACCAATAATACCTCTATAGGACTTGTTGTTTATAGGCTTACTGGCTTCATCCTTACTCAAGATTGTGTTAGTGACCATGGGAGTGGACATTGGCTTCGAATGCTCCATATCAAACTTCTTTGGCATACGTTGCTTGGCTGATGAAGATTCCATCTTCATTTTACTTGATATGAAGTCCAACGAGAAAGTTGAGCTCTCCCATCATTGACATTTAAAATTCACTCTTCATTTGCTTGTTGAACTCCTTGCACAGCTTCTCATAAGTTGCTCTAAAAATAATAACATCCACATAGATTTAGACAAGCAACACATCTTTTTTCTTTTACCGGATAAACAATTGTATCTGCTTTCCCTCTTTCATAGCATTTGCTGATAAAGAAATTGGTCAGTCCCTCATACCATGCTCTTAGAGCCTACTTCAATTTATAGAGAGCTTTCTTCAGTTTGAAGACATGCTTAGGATTCTTCGGATCTTCAAAGCTTGGAGGCTGGCACACATAAATTCCTCTTGAATGAAGCTATTTAGGAATACACTTTTAACATCCATTTGAATTAATTTGAAATTCATATGAGATGCGAAAGCACATAAAATCCTGATTGCCTCAAGCCGGGATACATGAGCATAGGTTTCATCATAATCTATGCCTTCTTGCTGATTGTAGCCTTGAGTAACACGCTTGGCCATGTTTTTGACAATAATGCCATCTTCATCAAGCTTGTTTTTGAAAACCCATTTGGTACTGATAATTGATTTTCCTTTGGGCTTTAGAACTAGATCCCAAACATCATTGTGTTTGAACTAATCTAGCTCCTCTTACATCGTGATCATTTAATAATCATCTCCTTCTGCATCTTTGAAATTCTTGGGTTCAATCAATGAGATGAAGGCTGGATGGCTCATCATTCTGCTGAGCTAACCTCATGTCATGATAAGGAATATGAACATCATCGACAATACTTTCGAGAGGGTGATTGTGATGAGTCCTAACCTCTCTTGGAAGACTCAGATCTATAAAGGGAGTCTCTACGCTGGGGTTTAGAGGTTGAGCTTAACCTACTTATTCATTGAAGTTGATAGAAAGATCTTTGTTAGCTTTAACTTCCTTAGCTTCAAGTACTTGTGCTAGGTTTGGAAGCATAGAGAGTGGCATGCTGAGTTGATTTTCTGGTTGGATTACTTCTTCATTGATGGTCGTCTATCTGTATTGTTAGTTTCATCAAAATCTACATGCATAAACTCCTCTCATAAGTCGGTCCTTTTGACATATGTACTATATGCCCCGATGTTAGTTGAGTAACCTAGAAAGATGCATTCATCAGCCTTTAGATCAAACTTTCCTAGCTCCTCCTTGGTGTTTAGAATGAAGCACCTACAACCAAATAATTTTAGATGACCAATCTCAGGCTTGCGACCTCGCCAAAGCTCATGGGGTGTCTTCTCAAGAATCAGGTAAATTAAAACCCGATTCAAGATATAACAGGCTGTGTGAATAGCTTCTCCCCGAAAGTATTTTGGTAGATTGTTATCACTTAGCATGGATCGAGCCATTTCAACTATGAATATATTCTTCCTTTCTACAACCCCATTTTGTTGAGGAGTTTAAGGAGTAGAAAAGTTGTGGTCAATACCATGCACTGAACAAAATTCTTCGAAATGAAAGTTCTCAAATTCACATCCATGATCACTTTGGATTCTACTGATTTTAGTTCCTAGTTCATTCATTATCTGATTATTGAGTTTGATAAAAGACTCAAAGGTTTCATCTTTGCTACTCAATAAGACTACCCAAGTGAATCTCGTGAAGTCATCCAAAACCACTAATGAGAATCTTTTTCCTCCCATGCTCATAGGTTGAACATGACCAAATAGATCTAGTGGAGAAGCTCCAACGATCGTTTAGTTACTACATTATTTATCGGTTCAAACAACTTTTAACTTGCTTATTAATTTGGAAAGCTGAGCAAAGTTTATCTTTCTCAAAGCTGATACTGGTAAACCCACAACTAGTTACTTGTTAGCTAGTTAGGACATAATGTTCATATTTATATGAACCAACCTTTTATGCTAAAGCCACAAATTATCCTCCTTAGAAATATGAAAAACGTTAGTGAAGCCCGGGGGTAAATCAATCATGTACAAATTATTTATTCCAGGAGCAAAGAGTATAGTTGAGTCAATCTTACAGTTAATAACTAAGCAACCTGATGAGTCGAATGTAACCTTCCTTCCTTTTCTACAAAGCTAGGCTACGCTTAGTTAGTTAAATTTAAGTCCTTTGACTAGAGACACCTCTTCAATTGAAGGAGAAACACCGACGAAGCAACATCCAACAATCTTTCCTTTTTGGTTATCTCCGAAACTTACAATTCCATTCCTTTTACGCTCCAATGAGATGAATTAGCTTTCATCTCTCGTCATATTCCTAGAGTATCTGCTATCCAAATACCACATTCTAGTGTCATCAGTGGATCTTAGGCTCACTTGCAAATTAGTTATGTTTTCTTAGGTACCCATGCTTTCGAGCTGGGTCATCCTTTGTTAGTAGTGCTTAGATTAGTCCAGTCATACTCGTTATAATAACCCTTTTTATACCTAAACATTATTGTGGAATGTCTAGCTTTACCACAAAAGCCACACGCCGCTTTTGCTTTGTAATGGCTCACTTTCTTCTTTTTAGAGGAATTCTTCCTCTTAGAATTGCGAGTTTGCAAAGATGGACTGTTGGCTGGAGGAGGAACCTGTTTCTCCTTTAAAGTTATTACCTCAAGATTCAACTCATCTAATCGCTTAATGAGCTTGTTGTTATTGCATTCATTATATTCAATTTTTTCTTGAAGAAAGCGGTTATCAAGAGATAAGGAAGTAATAGTGTCTTCATGATCTTCACTTCTCCTCACTAGCTCTTTGATATTTTTGCTAGACTTATTAGTCAGCTTCATCACATCAAAGAGTACCTAGGCGAATCTTTCTATTGACAAAGGGATTTCAAGATTTACCTTAGTTTGTAGATTTTCCCTTTGTTGAGCTTAGCTTTAGAGTTAGCAGCGGATAAATTGCTCTTAGAAGCAAATGTTGAGCTCTTGCCCCTTTCATTCTCAATCACCATAAAGTAGAGGTTGGCAGAATCTATAGCCTCTTCATCAGATGATGAAGATTCTTCTGAATTGCTCTAGGTGGCATCAAGTTCTTCGTTTTTCGTGGCGAACCTCTTCTTCAAATTTGTCCTTTTTGGATTTAGGATAAGATGACTGAATATGGCCCTTCTTGCCATAGCCAAAGCATTTTATATCTTTGCTGTGCTCCTTCCTTGCTTGTTCCTCAGCTCCATGCCAATGTTGAGTTGACTTAGTTTTGTTGGGAAATTTCTTCGTGGGGAATTTCCATCCTTCTTCATGAAGCGCTTGATTTGCCTCATCAGAAGTGCCATTTGCTCATCTGAATCACTATTGGTAGATTCATCTAATGAATGAGCTTTCAAGACAATGGCTCTGCCCTCTTTCTCCTTGCCTTTACTCCTTTTGGAGTCATCTGTATATTTCCTCAATGACATTTCCTGAGTTAGCAAGGTGCTTATGAGCTCATCATAGCTATAGGTATTTAGGTTGTGAGCCTCCTCGATTGCGCTCTTATTGGCATTCCACTCAAGAGTGAGAGTGCAGAGAATCTTCTTCACCATATCTTCTTTGATGAATTCCTTGCCTAATCTTTTTAGTTCATTAATGATATTAATGAACCTGATATTAATTGATTAAATACCCTTGCTGGCGCCCATCTAGAACATCTCACACTCCCTAAGCATGAGGTCAATCTTAGACTCCTTGACCTTGTCAGTCCCCTCATAGGTATATTTGTCCAGATTTCTTACGTTGTCTCGCATCATGAAACCCTGTTAAACTCTAAATGATCTAGCGCACAATGTAAGTAATTAATAGCTATCACATTCTCTTTGAGAAGCCATACGTGAGTGTCAATATAGTCTTCTAGATCAACTTGGACTCGCTCCCCATTCTACACAATTGTGGGAACTCTAGGCCCAAGCTCAATGGCTAGCCATGCTTGCATGTTCTATGATTGGATAAAATTTTTCATGCTATTTTTCTAAAATGTATAATGTTGGCCATCAAAGAGTGGAGGCCTGGTTACAGACATTCCTTCTTTAAGGAGTGTAGTCTGCTCAGAGGCGGAAGAAAAGTTATTATAAGCCCTAGGGATCTTTAACTCAAAGATGATGAATCTTTAAAGTTGAGCACTTGCTCTGATACAACTTAAATAACATAGCGGAGAGGGGTAAATTTTGTTACTTGGTTCTTTTTAAATTTATGAAAATTCTTTTCCAAGTTTAATTTTTAGATGTGTGCTAAGTAACTCTATGCTGAGTGCAGGTCTAAAAACTAAAAACTATTCAGCTTCATTAACTTAATTTATCTTCAATCGTTGCTAAGTACTTTACTCAGCTAAGATTGGGTTTTCAAGCTTAACGATTAAAATAGAGAGAATGATGAATGAGCAAGACACTATAAAGATAGACGATAAAGGTTAGAAACTTAATACCCGAGATTTTATCCTGGTTCGGCCCCAAGCCTACCTCTAGTCTCCAGATTCCTTTCTGAGCTTTAATCCACTAGTGTTTTTTTCATTCCTTAAGCATAGAAGCCTTTACATTAGGTAGAAGTGATTACAGAAAGTACCTTTCTTTCTAATTACCTCTCAATCTACAGTTTAGGTACCCTTCTTAAACTATCACTCATATTTGAATAAGAAGTGCGAACTAAGGATTTCAACTTATAAAACATGTTGAATTCTTTTACAATGTTAAGTCTAAGATTTGATTCTCTCTATTACAAATAGATTGAACAATTTTTGTATGATTAGAATGTTTGATTTGGAATTTCTGAATGCTGGGAATATTTGATAGTATTTCAGCTCTTAAGAAATTCAAGGTGATTCACCACATTTGAATGTCTGCTTCAGTCTTCTATTTGTACTTGAAAATCTTGGAAGTAGCCATTGCAAACTTCTTGTCCTGACATTATCTTCAATTTCTCTTCTTATCACAGCTTTTGAATTTGGTCGTTAGAAACAAACTCCAAGCCGTTTAGATTCCGAGCATTCGAACATTGAGGCGGGAGATTAATCTGTTCATCTTGATGCGTCAAAAACTCATTTCTTAAAGAAATTCCATTCTGATGGAGAGGAGCTCGAGATGCAATGTGGAAGCTTGTGATTTGTTTACTTCCTGACATTGTAGAGGTGCACGAAGACACTAGAAAATGACACATGTCAGAAGATGCCCTTTTCCTTGGATTTTAGCGAGGAATCTCTAACATTTTGTATTGAAACCTTTTCATTGTGAGGACCACTTGAATATCCTTTTTAATTTCAATGCCTTTATTCTTGAAAAGCACTAACAGAATATTCCATTTCTCATAGATAGCATTAAATGTAATCGTGTCATATAATTTTTCTAAGTGTCAAAACTACTCAGCTTTTATAAAATAAAAGCTACTCAGCTTCACTAACCCTATATCTTATAAATAATGTAATACTCAGCTCAACATAGCTTTACTTACTCTAACTCATAACTTAATTAAAACTCAGTTTGCTGAGTTGTTATTCCCTTAAACAAACTTAAGTAAACTTGTTAAATTAAGAGTCTACTTAGTACTCAATTAATTTCATTATCCTAGAAAGTTTGTTATTTCCAAAATGTTTTAAGTACAGTCAAGTACTATTAACTTAGGTTCAACAATTTGCCTTAGCAATTTCCTCACTTTCTTTTCCTTACTGAGTGGAGTTCTCAGCTTTAGGAACTTTCTAAATCATAGGGATTAGAGGGGTAGAGGCTAGTTTCGAAGAAAGGGTAGGTGCAGGTGTATTTTGTACAGTTTGAGTAAAAGTGGAGGTTGGTTTAGATTTTAGTGGAGAAGGAATGATTGAAGTTTTAATGTTTGGAGGTGGTGAAGAATGGGTGGTCTTTTCTTGTGAATTAGATGGAGAGGAGGGGATGAGAATTGGAGAATTTACAAGAGAAGGAGTTTTGGTAGGAGAATTTGTCATAGAAGGAGGTACTTGAGAATTTACAGAAGATGTTTTTTTAGGATTTACAGATAGATTTTGAGAAGGATTTATAGAAGAAATGAGAGAAGGAATTTGATGTACCTATGGGTTGGCTGTTTGACGTAAGGATGGGTCATCCCCAAATAACTCAGCCTGAGATGGAAGTTTTTCAATTTGCTAAGTGTGAATGGGGCTAGGGATGTTCTCACCAATAAGAGTAGATTCTTCCTAGTTGATGACCTCTATGTCATCATCATCCTCCTCACTACTCACAATTTGGACAATTTTCCTTGAGCGCATTTTGGTAGTTCTCTTTCTCTGAGAGCTTCTAGATTTGGTGATAATAGCTTCCAGTTCTTTGGAAGCCCCAAGATTGATGGTTTCAGGTTCATCTTTGCTTTTCTTGGAGCTTCCTTGGATAACAGTTTCACTGGCCTCTTCAAGTTTGCGCTTCTTTTAGTGCATGCCCTCTCCTTTCTCTCTAGCATCTTTTTCTTCTTTTTGTTCGCAAGATTTTGACTATACTTGTTTCGAAAGACTTATACTCGGTAGCGGCTTCAAAAACTTGTTCCCCACTTTTCTATTGATAAGATAAGAGTTCTAAATATGAACAGGTGTTGTTGGTAGAAAAATGATGATAACTGAAAGATATCGATCCCATAGGGAAGGAATTTGGTTCTAAGGACCAACTAGAGTTACAGAACAAAAGAAAATAAAATAAATTTAGGGTTTTGAAATGGTCGACTGATGAATAAACAGATGCATAGACAAATTAGAGAAGATGTTAACTATATAGATATTCCCTAAGAGCAAGTATAGTAGAGAAAAACATGCAAAATCATCAAGAATATTTCATACACTAGATAACTTTAACAAACACGGTTCTAGATGTTCAAATATTCAATAATTCACCGCAGAGCAACACATGAAATGACTTTTCTAAATCTAGGGTAAACGAACTATGACACTAATAAAAACCTGGATGATAATAATACTATTCTTAGTACAGGTTGCTCTTACGTAGCCATATTTAGCAAGTTACCACTCCAAAAATGTTGGCTCACTAAACAGCTTTATAATCACAGATTGAGTGATTATACACAATCTTGTTAACCCCAAAATCATGCTTAAAGTTAACTCGAAAGCATATAATGGGAGTCGTCAATTCCCACATTTCCTGCGTTTACTTTGAATTCAGTCTCGACTAGTACAGAACCTCCGCTAGGATGCTATTCTTTGTGAATATCGAACAAATGAATGTTGAAGAACAGAAACTTTTATTTATAAGTGCTTTGCAATTACACTCATACAATAATCGCTCGAACTTATCGAGAAATCTAGTGATCGAAATAAGAATCGAATCACTTAAACATTTTTCTCACTAACACTTTGAACGTAGCAAAATCTATACAATTTTCACTCTCTATCATGCATCATATGCTCTGTCGATTATCACCATCTACTATGCACAAAAATGGTTGGGTTTGGGACTCTATTTATAGAGTTCAAAGGGTTGCATTTATCTAAATAAAGAGTTGTATCCATTGGCGAAGGGTTGCATCACTTCAATGTGATTGGATGTAAGGTTTCATCCTCATCTACAATGGGAAGACACCTTTTCGTGATTGGACTACTTCCAAAAGGTGTCTTTTCATTTGACAATTGATGGGGGTTGATGGTGGTTGATCGTTTTTATCTTGCAGTTGGTAGTTGAGAAGAGTTGACAAAAAACCGTCACAAGTAGCGAGCGAGATATACACGTCACGATCGTGAACAATAGTTGGTAACTTTCTATTTGTGAAGGATGACAAGTCGCGACTGTGAATGGGTGTTATAATCGTGACATGTGTTTTTCTTCATGATTTCTCTTTGAAACTTTGCCGATCTTTGACAACTTCGATCCTAAGCTAATTCCTTGTATTCCATGCATCTTTTTGCACCTATTTCACTCTTTTTACATAGAATTCCATATTTGATCATTTTACTCCCAAGATTCACCTAGTTTCTACACTTGCATAAAAAACATCTACATACCACGTGAAATATTTTATATGAAGTATAAAATGACTCTAAACCATATCGTTTTATAAGTAAAAATATTGTGATAATAAGTGTAGTTATACACTTATCACACCCCAACACTTAACTTTTGCCTTTTCCTCAAGGTAAACACAACATAAGTGTATAAAATAGTAATTTCAAGTTCAAACCTCTTTTAGCGAAAGACTATTGTAGTGAGTACCACATTCCCACGTTGCATAAAATTCAAGTAAAATTTCAAAATTTCTCACAAATTAGTAATGTGCAATTTATATAGTCTAGTTGCATACCTTTTCTCTTTATGGAGGGTCAACCAAATCACGTCTTCATATAAGCGTTACATGCTCATTAGAATATTTCATTCTCTTAAGCATAGTATAAAGTATAAAGGACAAAGGGAGCACACTTTGAAAAGATTGATCTCAAGGCATTTTTAGGTAACCTAGGATGCTAAAACACTCTTAGTGGTTGAATTTTATGCTCTATAGCACTCTCCCCTTTTATTAGTGGTTGCATTTTATGTTTCATACAACTTTCTCTTATTTTTTTCTTTTAAAGCATATGTTTTTGAAGTACAGATTTGTACTTTGGACCCATTTTTCATGCTATGCTACTTTTTCTTTTTTCACTCATTGAATGGTTGTAGTTTCTGCTTCGTACCATTCCTCACCTTTTGCATAACTCATTGGTTATCCTCTCTTCCTTTTGATTTTTCTCTCGTAATACCCTCATCCTTTATTGATCACTTTCAAAGTATTATGGCTATAGTTTCCCAACACTTTAAACACACTCAATACTTATAGGACGTATTCGAGAATAGCATATAAAACTCATAGTAAGAACACTACTAGATATTAATCCATTTAAAACTTATCGGTAGCATTAAACTAAAACTATACAACTTATACTAATTCATGTTGCATTGAAATATATCGAAACTTACTTGGAATGTTACTTTAAAATGTTACTCACCACTCGTCCTTGCCAAATGCTAAATGTTGTGCTACAAAAGCTCACACTCTCAACGTGTGCTCAAACGCAAAACAAAAATTTTGTTCGAAATTTGCGTCAACATCAAACTTGTAATACCGAACACTCACAATAACCTTGGAACATATGTTAGTATAGTATAGGTATAGATAATGTACAAATAACACAAAATCAAGAAAATTTTCATTCTTCAATTTTTTTAATTTATTTGATTTTTTTTATTTTTGGGATTTTTACAAATGCCCCCCAACACTAAAGAACACAATGTCCTCATTGTGAGAAACTTAATTAGAAACGAAAAACAAACAACTAGTCTAAAATTTGAAAAAAATAAAAGAATAAACCCGCTTTTATTGAGAAGGAGAATCTGGGGGACTAGGAGTAAATTGACAATTTTGTTTTCTAAAGAAAGATAGTAATTTTTGAAGCATCGATTTGTTACTCTTCTTTAGAATCTTCATGTCTTTTTTCATTACCCCAAGTTCCGCTTGGCAATTGTCCAATTTTTGTTGCATACTTTCCTTCCAATCTTTCGGAGCTTCTTCTTCTTCTTCTTCAATCATCGGAGCCTTGCCTGGACGATGTCTAGTAGTTGGATCAAACGGACCAACGGAAGAATCTTCATGAGTCAAGATTAGTTTCTTGGTGCGGTTTGAGAAGGAGTAGAAAGAATAGACACCATTGTTCTCTTGTAGAAGTCCGGTATTCTTCACGTAACTCCCATCCATATATCGAAAGTACTCACTCGATTGTTGAACATAGGGGAGTTCATTTCGCGCACCCAATATAATGGCGGTGATAATTTCGGCCGCCTTAATCTTATTCCTCATGCTCGTTAAATTCTTCTTCATCATGTCCCAAATTACATCCACGAACTTCACTTTTTGCTTATTCATTGCGTAAGAAAGTACAAACAAATCTCTCTTTTGGACTTCGGTGTTCTCTACTTGACAAAATACCGAAGTGGCAAGGTATTTGTGGAGTAGAAGAATACACTCATCCTTAATAAGATTATTTAGAGAGTTTTTAGGACTGAAAACACTCTTACCCTTTAAATCTACCCACACTTGATTTGCTTGAAAAGATTCCGTCATGCTTGATGAATTTTTGACTTCAAATCTGAACCAAGTACTCATCATCTCTCTTGTGAAGGTATAGTATCTACCTTGGTTACGAAATTGAATCGCCCTCTTTTTCTTATCTTCAAAATCGAATGTCACTAGACATTCCAAAATCCAATCATGATTTTGTGGAAATCTCATTCCCACAAATTTGTTTACGCCAAGATCAGCAAGATATATCCCCATTTGCTCATGGAGGCCTAAAGTCTCTAAGAAAATCAAATCAAGAAAGATCATATCGTTGATTTCCAATTTGTTCAAAACTTGGAATCTTTTCCCCTCCTCATGTGAACTAATGGGAAAAGGATAACCATATTCTTGCTGATAGTTTGGGATTTCTCTTCTAATGGTAGCTACCTTAACACGAGGCATGTTGGTTTTTAAAGTAAAGTTTGAAAAAGGTTTGGAATGTAGAAGAATAAAGATGAAAGAATCAGAACTTTAGAAAGCTTTGTAGAAGGTTGTGGCGGTTATGGGTTCAATCTAAACCTTTATATAGAGTTCTAATAGGTCTCTCATTGGTCTAAATAGGAAATATTATCGTTTTTCCTTCAAACTAGCCGTTAATGGTAGTTTCAGCCATCTATCGCTTGTTAAATCCTGATCTGCAACGGTCATATTCTTCCCATATCACGATCACGAAGGCTTGTCGCGATCATGACTTTCTTCACAACAGCAACAAAAGGTTTTACTGCATAATGTAACGGGCGCGATCTATAGTCACGTTCACGACCTTCTTCAATTCTTCTATTTCTTCGATTTTTAGACTTAGTCCTAGAAAAACTTAGAAACACAAACATGTTAAATATAAATAATAATTATTTACTATTTTCATACATGGAATGATATGGTGAAGATACTAATAGAACATCAATGTCTTATTGTTCAAATTTATTTTCTTACTTAACATACATTAACAAACATACAATTAAACAAACAAAAAACAAAAAACAAAAAACAAAAAACAACAAACAAAAAACAACAAACAACAAACAACAAACAACAAATAGCAAACAACAAACTATACAAAATCCTAAACTTAAGTGAAAAGCGAATAATTATTTAGAGGAAATCGATTCTGTCAATAGGTCAATCTTATAATAAGATTCCCGTAGATCTCGCTCGATGTCAAACATCAATGTATGAATATCTTCGATTTTCCTATGAATTGAGATTTGCGCCTTCGTAAGTTCATTCAACTTTCCCCAGAGGTTGGTTGCTTTTCATTCTTCTTCCCTTGCAATTTTCCTTTCTCTTTTTTTGTCGGCTTCCACTCTCTCCTCCCATGATTTCCAATCATGAGTGGTCTTATCTTCTCCAATGCACTTTAAAAGAAATCCATACTCGAAGAAAACTTCTGTGTTTAATTCCGGAATCTTGTCTTCATCAGTAAAGACTTCAGTGGAGTAGGGCATTCTCCCAATCTGTCCCAATAGATTTGCCATCGTTCGATACCCATATTCTATCATTTTGGGATTTTATGTGGTAGACATAAGTGTCTCCATCATTATCCTCGAAACATCAACAGGTGTGCATTCCAAATTGCTTCCATGACAAACACTTCTTCAGGAATGACAAGATCGAAAGTTGACTTACCAAACAATGCACCACTTAAATAAAAGTGCAATGCGAGCAAACACGGATCACGAATCCACTGGCTATAGGTAGATGCTTTTTTGAACTCAGTTTGGCTAGTCAGGAGGTTCCATGTTGGTATAAGATCCCATCTAGGAAGCATCCTGTTGTAGCAATCCTTTGGAAATCCCATATATTTGTCCAGTGCTTTCCTTGTCAACTTGTATTCTTTTCCATGATGACGATAAACTAGGCAATCCTTCTTATCGTTCTTCCACACCAATGTTACCAACATCTCCATATAGTTTTCCACACTATTCCCCAGAGACTTATTTGAATAAATGACAAAGTTCAGAATTCTGAGATAGTACATTACTCTGTCATAGAACCCAAGATTGATGAAACTGTTCCTATGAATGGTGTAGGAACTTTTGTATTTAACATCCTTGATTATCTCAAAATGATCTCCTACTTCGCGAGAATGGATCGGAAATGGTTCCTCATACCATTCTTGTAAGTTTGAGGGAGGAACTAGATTGGATTTATTTGTTAGAAGCATTTTTAAATGAAAGAATTTTTGAAAGAAATGGGATGGTTTCAGAATTGGAATTGAATTATGATTGAAAAGGTAAGAAATTCAAATTTTATAAGTGAGAAACGATGAACACTCGCACATCAATTTATAGAGTTTGGAGGAATAACCGTCGAATAACTGCTAAACTACTACAGTTTTTGCACAAATCACGATCGTGATTATATGTCACGATCGTGACTTATGACAATTGAGAAACAGATAGTTTTGTATAGGGATTCACGAGCGTGAAATGGGGTCGCGAACGTGAATAGGCAAAATAGAAGAAAATCTTCTATTTATTGAGAATTCAGATGTAATAATATGACGTATCACCTCCAAGATGATTATTTCATATTCTTTTCACATCCAAGTTAAGATAGACAAATTATATAGTTTAGGAAATAAATAAATAGATATAATTGGAAAACATACCATAGTCTCAAAATTTTTTATCTCTAGAATGCACTTGCCTTCCCCAGCAATGATGCCAAAAACTAATTCTCAGGATTTTGACTATACTCGTTCTGAAAGACTTACACCCGGTAATGGTGTCAAAAACTTATCCCCACTTTTCTACTGATAATATAAGAGTTCTAAATATGAACAGGTGGTGTCAGTACCGCTTATCAAATAGAAAAATGATGATAACTGCAAGTATATAGTCGCGATGTAGTTGTAACAGATATCGATCCCACATGGAAGGAATTCAGTTCTAAGGACCAACTAGAGTTATGGAACAAAGGAAAATAAAGTAAATTTAGGGTTTTGAAATGGTGGACTGATGAATAAATAGGTGCATGAACAGATTAGTGAAGATGTAAACTATATAGATATTCCGTAAGAGCAAATATAGCAGAGAAAAATATGCAAAATAATCAAGAATATTTCGTACACTAGATAACTTTAACAAACACGGTTCTAGACACTCAAAATTTCAATAATTCACCATAGAGAAACACATGAAATGACTTTTCTAAATCTAGGATAAATGAATTATGACACTTATAAAAACCTGGATAGCAATAATACTATGATTAGTATGGGTTGCTCTCACATAGCCATATTTAACAAGTTACCACCCCAAAAATGTTGGCTCACTAAACAACATTATAATCACAGATCTAGTGATTATACATAATCTTGTTAACCCCGAAATCACTCTTAAAGTTAACTCAAAATTATGTAACTTAATTAATATAAGAGACACAAGACGAAATACTCGTTATGACACATAGACATATCATAAACCTCGAAATAGAAAGTAAAAGTAGAAAAAAGTAAAGTTGTAAGGTATGCAATTGAAAGCTAAAGTTGGTCAAACCGTATCCACTCTTTTAATGGGATTCATCAATTCTCATAATTCCTGCGTCTACTTTGAATTCGGTCTCGACTCATATAGAAACTCCACTAGGATGCTATTCTTTGTGAATATCGAACAAATGAATGTTGAAGAATAGAAACTTTTATTGATAAGTGCTTTGCAATTACACTCATACAACAATCACTCGAATTTGTGGAGAAATCTATTGATCTAAATAAGAATCGAATCACTTAAACATTTTTCTCACTAACACTTTGAACGTAGCGAAATCTATAAAATTTTCATTCTTTATCATGTATCATATGCTCTGTCGATTATCACCATCTACTATGCATGAAAATGGTTAGGTTTGGGACTCTATTTATAGAGTGTGAATGGTTGCGTCTATCCAAACGAAGATTCATGTCCATTAGCGAAGGGTTGCATCACTTCAATGTGATTGGATGCAAGGTTTCATCCTCATTTACTATGGAAAGGCACCTTTTCATGATTGGACTACTTCCAAAAGGTGTCTTTTCAGTTCACAGTTGATGGCGGTTGATCATTTTTATCCGGTGGTTGGTGGTTGAGAAGAGTTGACCAAAAACCATCACAAGTTGCGAGCTTGATATACGTGTCACGATCGTGAACAATATTGGTAACTTTCTGTTTGTGAAGGATGACTAGTCGCGACTGTGAATGGGTATCACGATCGTGACATGTGTTTTTCTTCATGATTTCTCATCGCACCTTTGCCTATCTTTGACAACTTCGATCTTAAGCCAATTCCTTGTATTCCACGCATCTTTTTGCACCGTTTTCACTCTTTTTACGTAGAATCCATCTTTGATCATTTTACTCCCAAGATTCACCTAGTTTCTACACTTGCATAAAAAAAACTACATACCACGTGAAATCTTTTATATGAAGTATAAAATGACTCTAAACCATATCGTTTTATAAGTAAAAATATTGTGATAATAAGTGTAATTATACATGTATCACTTTTGCATGTTGTTTCGCCTCAGCTTCCCTCTAAGCACTAGTTTTGAGCTTCATCTTGATTCTTGGCTTGGCTTGTGGTTGGGCAGGCGTATTTCCTGCCCCTGCTTTTGTTGGGCTAGCTCCCACTCTTTGAGTTCCATCTTTGGCTTTTGGTGAGGTGGAAGTGGAAATTGTTAAGATTTGCACCAAATGAGCAGAGATAAGGGAACATTATCTACATTTCCCTCACTCGATCCTTCAAAATCAACTACAAATGCATCCTCATCCTCCTTGGGCTCATTTGTGGGGAATATGATTGGTTCCACTTTTTCCTTCTTCACATCTTGAGCCTTGGTGTAACGGTTGTGGACTTGTTTCTTCTTCATTTTGATGAAGTGGTTGAAGTTGAGAGTCTTCTTCAACGGGATCACCATTTCTCTTGGTCCATCAATGAAGGATGAAATATCCATCTTCACAGCCTTCATGAGGGTAGCAATTAAGTACCTATATTGATAGACGATAGTAACCTTGGTCAAGTGATGAAGAATCAACACCAGCCAATTTAGTTCCTTAACCTCTACCATATGGTAGACTACGCACCTCTCGAAGTACATGCAACTAATTGAGTAACCATACCTTGGGCAGAATCATCTTTACCAGCAGCTCATGACTAGCTCTTGCCTCCCAACTTATCCTTGATGTAGCTATTTTAGATCCATAATCTGAATGGAGTTCCAATCTTCAGGGACATCAACTTGCTCTTTATCTCTGGTTCTCCTCAGCTTCGTCCCTTTCAAGGGCATGTTGATAAGATTGCTAATCAACCTAGTATAAATCAAGTAAGATATGTTTTTGATCTCCACCATCAAAATTTCATTGTACCCTTGAATGGAGTAGAGATTAGCATAGAAGCTCTTAATCAAACCCTTGATGGCTGGACCATCCATCAATAATTATTGACTGAGATTATGTTGCTTGACACTAGTACAGGAAAAGGTTTTTAGGGACGGTTGTTTTGGGTTTTTCGGGACGGTTTTGAACCGTCCTCATAGGCCGCGACGCGATTGCTCAGGAACTAATGCGGATGGTTGTAAACCATCCGGAATAAGGAGCATTCTGGACGGTTCTTTTAAGAGAATAGTCCGAAATGCTATCTAAAACTACATCCGTAGAGAGCAATACGGACGGTTCTTTTATAAGAACAGTCCAGAATAAAGAGCATTTGGGACGGTTCTCTTAAGAGAACCGTTCCGAATGCTCAAATTTTTTTTAAAAAAAATTAATTTTTAAACTTCAATTATGAGCTACGTAAATTGGATTGAAGGGAGTCCTGTACTTCAGCAATTTAATGCAATATAACTCTAATATGCATAACACCAAATCAAAAGTTGCTGCTTCTATGCAGCATATGGAGAAGGCACTGATTGAAATTAACAAGGGATAGAAAGCACACTGGATCAGGCCTTTTACAGTGGACCACATTGCTAGCAAAGATCTTGATCTTCTCTTCTCTCTCAGGTCCTAGCAGATACTAGAGTTTGGTTTCTTAATAAAATGTAAACCATTAGATATGCTGTTCTTTTTTTCAGATTTAATATCTAACTGAAGTTATTTCAAATCTTGTTTAACACAGTGCAGAAGCAATTTGTAAAACCTGGTAATGCATACAGCGTTCTCATTGGAAGTACTGCAGACAACAACTTTGACTCCGCTTCCCAAAGCTTGATCAATTTACCTAAGATTCAATAATGAACCATTTTTCAATTATTATCATCTTTCTACTTATAATTCAAAAAGAAGTCATGCATGAGATAATCCAATTCTTTCATTAAAAACCCGATAACAAGAAGATGCCTAAACAAGCAAAACTAGTGTAAAGAAGAATTTCCTTTATCTCTCGATAATCATCTATTTTAGGAAGTACACTTAGCAAAAATGTAATTAACATGATGCATCTAATATCTACATATCTCTTGCAACTACAGAGGATGGGAAGTACATGCAAATATGTGTTCTCTATAAGTATTACATGTCAAGATTATCTAACTATCATTCAAGAAAATTCACACAGTACTTGCTACATTCTTTAGAAATCAATTGGTAGATGGTGTATTGGACTGATTCATAATGCATTTTAGTTGGTTGGTACTCGGTGCCATACATTGGCACCGTATATATACCAAGTCAACTAGGTAATAGTTCTAAATTGAAATTTTCACCTTCACAAACTTCACTCACTGTCACAAATTTTAAGCGCTAAAGCAGATAGTACACCTGTATATCAGATCCTTAAATGAGTCGTGTCATCTAGATATTTTTTCTGATTGAAATGCTAGAGAAAGCTTAGACCGGAAGAAACCTTCGATATGCATTCTTATTCCACCATATGCACAACATATTCAAGAAATTATTTTTCAAATATATTTTAAGAATGCAACATAGCAACATCTAAAGAGTTGACACTTACATAATTCTATCAAGGTAAGCTGTGTGCTTTTTTTGACCCATATAGTTGCAATTACTAGCACATATATTTAGAG
>CATIWQ010131894.1:0-12391 GCA_949673415.1 Euphorbia schlechtendalii | reverse complement strand
CGTGAATTGCATTTTTCTTCAGAATTCTCATTGTAACTTCGCTGATCTTTGACAGCTTCAATTCTAAGCCAAATCTTTAAGTTCCACGCATCTTTTTGCACCTTTTTCACTCTTTTTTCATAGAATTCCACTTTAGATCATTTTAGTCCCAAGATTTACCTAGTATCTACATTTGCATCAAAAACAACTACATACCATGTGAAATCTTTTATTTGAAGTATAAAAATGAATTAAACTATAGTGTTTAGTGTATAAAATTAATATGATAATAAGTGTAACTATACACTTATCAGTCTTATAGCCTTCTCCAATGTATTAACCGAATACATTCATGTGTTAACTCTAGGTACCACTTTTAGCTCGTGAGATCGACTATTTGAATTCAATCCAAGGAATAAGCCTACACATGTTATCTGTTCGCTTCATTGATGTCTAATCTCAATGAAACTATGACTATGGATATTTAGACTTCTCATAATTACACGTGTGTGCAGTTCTCATCCCACATAGCTCTCACTATGTCCTTGCATTTTCACGCTATGAAATAGGCATAAACTTTATCTTATTTTATCAATGACTATATATACATATATAATAGCACATGTATAATGCCAGCGAGATACGTAATTAGAAAAGATCATTGATATATAAAAAAGGTGCCTTTTTATTAATAAATAATAATCCAAAACTGTTTGTATATTAGTGACCAATAAATACATATCTCCCTAATTGCCTATAGGGAATACATCATGTCTAACATTTATCTCCTCTACAATGATGATTTCTACATCATCCGTTATGGGGTTAAGAACCACCTCTTTCTCTGACCTCAACATTCCTCCTTCTACCACCAATAGCGTCAGCTAATTTTTGAATGTGGCCCAAAAGTATCAAATGATACTAAAAGATCATGGACATCTCAAAAGGAACCTAATTAGATTGCTCAGCAGCAATACAAACACCACTATGGTAGGGTATACGGTTAACAAGCCGTACTACAGCAATATGGGCAGCCACCACTCCTCAAGTTATCCACCCATGATGGATCATCATCCCTCGATAAGTTCTCATACATCTTCAATTTCCACTAACCCATTGTAGGGAACAGTTGGAAGATTGTGGTATATATTCTAAATGTCTCGAAGTTATGTTGATAATAAGTGTGCTATAAACCTATCCAAAAATCTAGTTCAGCATGGAAAGATGAAGCATGCCAATATAAGACATCACTTCACGAGGGATCATGTGCTAAGAGGAGATGTCAAATTGGAGTATATTCCATCAGAGAACAGTGAACTGATATATTCACAAAGCCTTAAGCAAAGGAGCAGTTCAACACTCGTAGGGAAACTATAGGCATGATGACTACAATTTGAAGAAAAATCTTTAAAATTTAGTTAAGTGTCAAAAGTAGTTATTAAAGTTGTGCTGGCTAAATGAAGTAATACGTATGCACTCAACATCAATTTGGAAGGGTATGAGAGGGCTAGAGGTAACACTATAGTGCTTGTGAGGATAATTTTTTATCTGGACCACTTCATAATTCTCACTCGCTTAGCTCTGCATTCTGAATATTCTAAAATCTAGAACTTGAAGATGAAGAAGGCTAAGGTTAAGCCAAACATTGTGCCAATGGATGTGGAGGAGGGTTTAGACTTAGAATTTAATGATATTTATGAGGATAAAGCTAACCAAGGTTTATAGGATGACATTCCCATTACGAACATCTCAAGAGAGCTAAATTTGTAGAATGTCAAGCAGCTAAAAAGGAAAAGAAGGCAAATAAGGAAAGCCTAGTGTAAAGGAAGCAAGTTGAGGTCCTGCTGAGAGGGCACCAATGAAGCTTAAGTTAAAGACAAGGGCTAAATTTGTAGAAGGGGTTAAGAATGAAGAGTTGTCCAAGTAAGCTGGTGAGGATATTGATGCCATCAATCTACCTCCAACGAGACCTAAGTTTGTTGAACATGGCAAGAAGATGTTTGTGGCTTTGATGGAGGAGAAGATTAGGAAAATAAAGAGGAAGTTCTCTCAAATTGAGGAGACTTCAAATCTATTAGAAAAAGCCGAGAAGAAATTAAAAGGAGCTTTGAGGAAAAGGAGTGCCCCAAATAGATCTTAGAGGAATTTAAGGCTTGTGGAGAGTGAAGAAGAAATAAAGGAAATTAGTTAGGATAATTTTGAGTAGAATTCAATTGGTGATGATATAAATGCTCAATCTAAGGAACAAGCAGCAGAATTCACTCAACAAGCTGAGTTATCTTAGGCTAATTTTGTTACACATGATGTATGCCATAGAGGTAATTAGGGCGATATATCTTTATTAGCTATAATGTACAAACAGTTTTAAATTATTATTAATAATAATTAAGGCATCTTTGTTGCTTGTCAATGCTTTCTGTTTATTTATGTATCTCATTGGTATCATATATGTATAGTATTAAATATGTATATGAGCATTGATGAGATAAATTCCATGACTACTTTATAGCATAAAAGTGCGAGGACACAGTAGGAGCTATATGGTGTGAGAACTGCACATATGTGTTACTATGAATAGTTTAAATATCCCTAGTCATAGTTTCATTGAGACTAGATAGCAATGGAATAGGGAGACTAGCATGTGTAGGCTTACTCCTTGGATTAGATCCAAGCAGCCAATCTCACGATCTGAACGTGGTACCTTGAGTTAACACATGAATGTATTCGGGTAATACATTGGAGACCGCTATAAGACAGACACTTGGAAATAACTATATCCATGTGTTAGTGTCATGTCTTATTGTAGTAGCAATGTAAGTATCCTTAGACTTGAGATACCGGTTACCTTGTGTAGGAGTTGCTATACATTGGGTCATACTTATTCATACCTTGGCGATCACTATGACATGGGTGATTACGGGTATAGTGATGATCACATGTTGGCAAGCTGAGTAGTCAAGATAGGATCCATCACTCCTAATATAGTGATATAATGGGAGATGTACCTTAGGGCCCCTTGTTGAAGTAACACACTCATAAACCTCTGATTAGAGTACAAGATTGATAGATTGGGTTTCTAGTCAATCTTGATACATCTTGGCCGAGTGGTGTTCTTCGTGAACAAGTGTAATTCTAAGATAGCTACGGCAATTACATGAGCTAATACTTAATCCGAGCTCAATAAACTAGATGGTACTTAACCTGATGGAAGGAGTGTATTATATTGGTTACTACTGTAGAACCAGATCAAGTCAAAAGCACGTGACGTTCCAAGTATTGGGGGATCAAATGCTTTTGTTAGAAAGCCCATTTGATCGTCTAGAGCTATCAAGTTCCATATCGGTCTGGAATACTGAGCCTAAAGGTTCCCAGATGGCAAGCCAAGTTTAGGTTAACCTCTAGTGACTCTATACTTTGGGATCCTAACTTTGGGTCTTTAACAGACTAAGTAAAGAATCTATAGACTAGGTCTATGCCGAAAATATAAGTTGTCAAATTCTTTAGAAGAATTATTAATTGGTTAGATCAAATTAATAATTAAAGAGAATAAAGAGATAATAGGGAAAAATTACACAAAGTAGAGAAAGGGAATTTTTCCTATTATGAGTGAGCCCCAAACGAACACAGGTTGTTCAAAGTGGGGCCTGTGCGACTACCCCGTGAGCTGAAAAGCTCGCGGGCTACTAGCGCGTGGGGCAAGCCCGCAAGCACTGCCCATGGCAACGCTTGCACGGGCCACAAGCTTGGGCTTACCTTACTAAAATCCCATGGGTCATTGTGACCTACGCGGCTAACCTGCTAAGGTGGGATGGGATATTCCCATCCCACCTAGTGTTAGTGCCTGTGGGTCATTATGACCTGCGCGGCTAACTCGCTAAGGTGGGATGGGATATTCCCATCCCACTTAGTGTTAGAGGGGAAGTCTAACACTCCCCCTTTTCCCTATATATAGGTCTCCCCTCTCATTATTCTTAACACACACACACACTTCATCTCAACTTTTCTCTCTGAGTTTGACATCTCTCTCTTCGTTTGTTGTGCGAGATCCTCCACAAGTTTCTCCAAACAAATGAAGAATTCTTTCGAATGCTCTTTCTAAAGTGAGCCTTCTTGGTTCATTTTCGGGTTGGTCTTCGAGCGGTCTAGCAGCTTCTATTTACTAACAAGTTCTTCCTCAACGAGGTTTTGGTCAGTGAAGTTCTGTGTGGATCAATCATAGAGGCTCTCCTTGTTTGGAAGCTCATGCCAATGAAGTTCTGCCAAATTTCTCTAAGGGAACATTATCACCAAAAGAGAGAAAGCACGCATCAACTGGTAATGTTATAAACTTAGATGCTAAGTTTCTTTTATAAGCTTTATAAACTTAAAAGCATCTATGGAATGTTTTAACCTAGATTATATCAATCATGGCATGCTTAGGATATACTTAGAATAATTTTAAGTTTTGAAATTCCACCTTGCAACATTTGCATGTTCAATTACTGTCTTGATTAACTAGCAAATTCATCCTTCGATTAAACAACCAACCCACAGGTAAACACGTCACCACCCCCCTCACCCACTTCATGTATTCCTAACCCCACTCTTTCACCACCAAAAACCAACCCTTTTTCACAACCAAAACTTCAAAATCACCCATTCCATCCCATAAATTCTCTGCCACCTTCTAATCATACACCTATAAATTCTCTGCCTTCCTCATCCAAACAAAATAAGAAACCTTCCACTTAACCATCTACTACAAAATCTAAACCAACCCTTTCTTCAAACCAAACTTCTACCCCTCAATCCTCTGATAGGAGATGTTCCTCATACTAAGAACTACGCTCAAGAGGAAACACAAATAGATGTTAATGGTGTTGAGGCAAATTTTAAAGCTAATGAAGCATTAGTCATCAGTAGATTTCAAGTTCAAGAGAACTATGATGATTCATCCATCTTAGAAAAGATTAGGGAGATAGACGAATTTGATAAGATTCAAGGGAGCTTTCTATTTATAAGAAATCATCAAGCCAAGGCATTTAGTTGACAAAATGGCTACCATCCACATCGGGGTAACCAATTTCACGGCGTAACTCAATTTTGTTATCTTTGTTATTCCTACGTCCAACATTTTTACCAATGTTATGGCGAGTAAACCGAAAGGAAGCATTGATAATGTGACAATGCATCTAGGTAACATCAAATATGTACTTAGAAACTAGGCCATCTAGTTTTATAAGTTTGGTGAGGAACAAGTTGTTATCAAAGTCAGCATAGATAAACTCTTTAAACAGCTTTTAGAGAAAATGGATATTCAAGTAGATTTTTAGCATGGCTAACACTATAAAGAAGATATCCAAGATAATGGTCAAATATGATAAAAAAAAGTTGACAAGGTTGTTGAGCAATGTGTTAATCCCATGTTAGACACAAAAGCTCTAAACCAAAAGTTTAACTCAACATGCATACTGATCAAGTCTAAAAGGTGTGATTTCCACCATTGGTAAGATATTTCTAGATTTAAGTTCATCCGTGGATCCAGCGAATGGTTTTATAGTGCATAAAAAGCTAAATATCATGGTGGACAAACTACACCTAATGCAAGATAACTTAAAATCCCTCATGGACATTGGTTTAGAAGATGCTAAGGACATTCACTATAGTGAAAGAAACTTGCAGGTGATTTCCCTCAAGGATTATTGATATAGAAATAAGCTTAAAGGTTGCACTGTTAGGTGGAGACTTCCATGGACTGCTACGATGTTTCTAACAATTTTCTTGCCAAAGTTTTGACCTTTTAACTCATCTGACTAGGTCGCACTTACTGAATGAGCTTAATAGACAAGATGTTTTACTTCTCCTGATAGATATTAGCTGAAGCACAAGATTTATACGGTGATTACTAGAAAGCAAGAGATGTTATCGCATACCTTGGACTCCTTCAATGCCTGCCTCAATCACCTAGTGACGGAGTAGATAAAAAAAAGGGGGAGAAGGTAGAGCA
Source organism: Euphorbia schlechtendalii (assembly GCA_949673415.1). Classification (NCBI taxonomy): domain Eukaryota; kingdom Viridiplantae; phylum Streptophyta; class Magnoliopsida; order Malpighiales; family Euphorbiaceae; genus Euphorbia; species Euphorbia schlechtendalii. The sequence goes on along the minus strand of CATIWQ010131894.1, from coordinate 6,426 downwards.
GGAAGTACACCAGAAAGAATTCACTCATAAGGCCTCTTTTCTAACCACAAAAGCAACAGCAACAACAACAGCCAAGGTCTCAATAATCACAACCACAAAAGAAGCAACCTCAACCTCCCCATGGAATAGGAAGAGAGAGAAAAAAGAAATAGACTAGTTGCTTATAGATTAGCAATAGTTATAATTTCCCTTAAATGTAAAAGCTTAGTATAGAACACCCATTGTGTACTGACTAAGTTTTATTAATGAAAAATGCAAAATCGCTCCAAGTTAAGAACTTCTTAACTTCTATTTCTTTATTGGTATCTTGCATAACTTGAGTCTTGCAAGAATCAATATAGACTAACTTTGAAGAAGCTGATTAAGATAAGTGCCAAGTATAAAGAAGAGCTCACTCGGTATGGGGGAGTTTTTGCAGATTGAAAGGAGTTAACTGTAGCATGGGGGAGTCTTATAACATCAACCAAGTATTCTATACCAATGAACATATACTAAGTTAATTTCTTCAACTACTTAGTTTGTTATTTGTTCAAAAATGGGGGAGATTGTTGAATCCAACTTAATGATATCTCATAGTATTTTGAGTTTTGGAAATAATAAACTACTTAGGTTAGCAAAATAAATTAGGTACTAAGTAGACTCTTAATTAAGTAGTTAACATGAGTTTGGTTTAGATTAACCAACTCATCTTGGCAAAGACTTAATTAAGTTATGGCTTAGAGTAGCGTATAATTACTGTGTTGAGCTAATGAATAGCGGCAAAGCAACTTAGCTTCAAAGTTTATTTGGTATACATTAGCGTAAGTTGATGTTTTTAAATAACGTGGTTTTAATGAAATCTGTGAAAATAGAATATTCTAGATTGATGCGTTTCAGATTTAAAAAAGGATTTAGCGTTGAAAACAAAGGAATAATCATGTGGTCCAAACTGTTAAAAGGTGTCAAAAGGAATGTTGGTGCAAAATCAAAAAGGTATCTTTAAATAAGTGCCATTTTTCCAGCATCGTTGTGCCACTGCAAAGTCAGCATTTGAAGCAATCAAATTTCTCCATGTTGCATCTCATGCTTTCTCAACCAGAACATATGCTTGAAGAATCAACCTTGATGAGAAATAATCAATGGATTAATTTCATGCTACAACAGACAAATTCACTCTTAACAGCTTCAAATTTGTCTCAAACAGGAAGAAATTGAAGATGTGATGAGAAGAGAATTTCAAGATAAAGAAACTACGATAAGTTGAAATGGTTAGCTTCAGGTCTACACTGAATTTCTAAAGATCTGAAATTATATTCATTAGATCTCAACATTCAAAATTCATCAAGCAATCTTCAAAAGCAAACATTGAATTCTTAATATGTTTGTAATCTAGAGAAAATAGACTTAGAAATAGTTAAGCTCTAAATTTGTAAAGAAACCATTGTTTTATAAATTGAGTTTCTGTTCCAATCTATTTCTTAGAAATATTGAGTGATAACGTATTTAAGAAGAATACTCAAATCTATTGAAGGGTTAGATAAGCTTGGAAGGTACTCACTTGTAATACCCACTGTCAAAGCTTCTCCATCTAGTTAAAGGAGTTTTCACAATGAATTAAAAGTTCAGAAAAGAATCCGGGGACTAAAGGTAGGCTAGGGGTCGAACATGATAAAATCCCAGGTGTTACCTTTCTTAAACTTAGTCTTTTTCTTTGTCAGTTCATCACTCAGCATAAGTAAAGCTTTCTCTCTTATTTTAACTCAGCTTGAAAATCAGTCGGAGCTAAGTATGATTTACTAAGTTCAGCTCGAGACCATACCTGGTCAACCTATGATCAGTGTTTTATGTTGTTTTTAAAATTTATTTGTGCACTCCCGCATTTCATTCAACATATATTAATTAACTTAAAGTTTTTTTAATGATTAATTTTAATAAAGTTAAATCGACATTCACCCCTTTGACCGATTGCATAAGCTTTTAAGGACCAACAACGTATGATAAGTTGACATTTATGTTAATAAATGAGTGTTATAAACACATAATTATTGCAAAATCTAAACATATTATTTTACTTATTTCATAAGCTTTTATGACATGTATCCTTACTTGTATGAAATAAAATAACATATGTGACATGTATTGTGAGCAGACGACACGGAAAGGTGGGTCGAGGGTGCGCGGAGATGAGAGGCACGATCCACCGGGATGTTTGGAAAAGATGTGCACCAGGTTGAGGACCCAGGAAAATGGTTTAGAAAAGAGGGCGAAAACGTTATTCAGATCGGTTCGAATCTGAATCCGCCATCTCTTAGTGTGGAGTCGCCACCTGGATTAGCTCTTTCCAGGAATTATTATCCCGCGGGGCTTAACATCCAGGGGATGGCCCACCAAGACACAGAGATTCGGGTTCGGGATAAGTTGCTTATTTCTTATTGGATCAAATTAAATTACATCTACAGAAAACCGTTTTCATTTAATTGTGCATATTTGCACTTAGGTTGTTTTTGAGTTTATATGCATGAACTACGTATTGCGAAATATAAACCATCCATAAAGCAGAAAAATAAACCATCCACAAAACAGTAAGTAAATGCGGAAAGTAAATGCGAAAAATAAAAATTACAAGGCTTTAAAAATCGGGGGATGCAACCACCCGCTAACCTATTACATTTCTTGAAAAATGAAATTGCGATAATCGAAGGAAAATTAAAATCCTAAACATACATCTAATCCTAATCTACCTGCACCCACAAAGGTTAGCACAGGGGATAGAACGTATGTTCGATTTTGGATTTATCAAGGCCCGCGTGGCCTAATAAAAGAAGTCGCGATATTATTTTTGTTGTTTAAATAAAACCGTTCATTTTATTAGCACATTGGTTGCTCAATTTAATTAATGAAATTGCTCGCATGGTAAAAAGCGTGGTCTGTTATCCGGGAAAATATTTTATTCCCTTCGTGGGGGTGTTCTAACATACATCTCCTTATAATAAAAAAAAGATGAAGAAGAACTACAACAAAAAATAAAAATAATTAAAATTCTAGGTTCATAGATGAAATCAGAAAAAGAAATTAAACACTGAAAGCACGAGATTGCAGTTCTAGGAACTCAGAGGCTTACCCTTAACAAATCCACACCGAAGAATCTAATCGCTCCTTGAGAAATCCTCGTCGTCTTTTAAGTTTAGGTAAAAATGTTGAAGTAGAAAGTCCAAAAATTGTTCGTTTTAATTCTTAGAAGCAAAGGTCGTTCTAAAGCTATATCTTTTTTTTTGTCTGAAAATTTCGGGGTCCGTTTATCAAAAAAGACCCAACTATTTATAGGAAAATCTCGAAAAATGGAAAGTTTTTCCGGCGAGGCCTCACCGAGATCTTGGCGAGGCCTCCCCGTACTCTTGGCGAGGCCTCACCAAGAGAGCAGCTAGGCCTCGCCACAAGGTTGGCGAGGTCTCTGCCAGCGAGGCCAACCCGGGTTTACATTTTCGAACTTTTCTTGTATTTCTATATTTTTTAATTAATACGTATTTTTATTTTATATATATATTTTTTTATTTATATTTTTCCCTTTTTTTATCTAAAACGTCCTTCTGAATTAGAGGTGAGGAGGATTCCCATTCGAACACGTCAGGATACTCGAAAATTGTGTGATTCGAGGATAAAATCCCGAAAAAGCCATCATCATCGAACACGCGAGCTGGTATAAAATCCCGTGCTCACAATCGTGATAGATAGTCACGAGCGTGATTTGGCCAATCACGAGTAGGAATCACAATCGTGACATGGTTGTACCTTATGCTTGTTTTCATGATTCTTCTTTGGAACTTTACCGAACTTTGACAACTTCTATCCTAAGCCAATTCCTTTCATTCCACGAATCTTTTTGCACCTTTTTCACTCTTTTTGCATAGAATTCCATCTTTAATCATTTCACTCCCAAGATTCACCTAGTTTCTGCACTTGCATAAAAACAACTACCTACCATGTGAAATTTTTATATGAAGTATAAAATGACTCTAAAACACATCGTTTTATAAGTAAAAGTATCAAGATAATAAGTGTAATTATACACTTATCAATGTGCGTACCCAATTGTACGACTCCTCAAATGTGTCTCCAATCTAGCATTAGCTCAAATGATATAGACAACTAACCCATTTTGGGAAAGGCATTAACCCCATCTAGTCTCATGACTAAACAAATGTTAAAGGAAAGCATGTTGTACATATTCTTGCATCTGTTAATAAGGTTCGTATCACAACTTATGATGAGAAGACAATCTACCATCTTAATATTATTGCAAGGATTTTATTGGTGCCGCTGGTCTTGCCCTAGTCTAGGTCTTATATGATGGATATGATTAGGACAATAATAACTCGGGCTATTTAGAATTATTAACTCTAAGGGAACATGCTCAAGATTCGTATATCATGATTATTCCATTATATCAAGACTCAACATAGTAATCAAAACAAATAAGGTCCATGTTTAAGTTCTTGTGAGCATAGGATTTTTACTCCCGACTCGCGAGTTCGATGATGAAGTTATAATTTTTCCTTGTTAGCTTTTCACATTTTGCAGGGTCCTGAAATCACTCGGAAATCATCTACCTTGTTTCTTTGGGCCTCCTTTCCCTTTAGGAAAGCCCAAACTAAGAAAAACCCTCTGATTTGATCGATATAGTTAACGATATCTATGGACATCGTTAACGATATATAGAGATATCGTTAACGATATCAACCGTTATCGTTAACGATTTCGACTTTACAAATAGAAAAAAAACAGATCTTGCATTATTCAACAAAAAATACCCATACTCACCCATAATTCTGGACTTTTCCCATCTCACACCCTGTCAACATGCTGCCAACCCATGTTGACATTTAATGGGTGGAAAACAATGATGGGAAGAGGATAAAAAGAGTGGGTGCAAGTGGAGGACTTTTGGATTGAAGGGAGTCCATAATAGGGGCTAAGTTTTAGTCAAAAAAGAGAAAGGAGGATTCAACAAAAGGGGAACGAAATTCAGAAGGCAAGAGGATTGATTCTAGGAAAAATAGAGCTCCCAATCCCTCCAAAAATCCCATAAAAAAGCCACCACAATCCAAAGCAAAAGCTACCACAAATCCCAAACACAAACACCACAAACAAACTTCAAAACTTTGAGATTTTGGAGCATTTCTAAGATAAAAACTCAAGGGAGGAAGTAACTCTTGTTCTTCCCTTTCTCATTTCACAAACCAAATCCTGGAAGTTTCAGCCTTCCCGTCAAAGGAGATTTTTATTATCCATTTCCACCGAAAACCGGCAAAACCGAACCAAACAAACGAGAAGGGCTTTCCAGGTGTTTTCATGGACCAAAAAAAGTGGATTCATAGCTATTGGGTAAACCTCTAAGTTCCTAGAGTCGTGCTTATGTTTACATTCTTTTCGTTTTGAAGTTTCGTTTTGTTTTTGGTTATTATCATTTTCTGCACACCATTCTGTTCACTTCAATTTTCAGCATGATCTTAAATCTATTTTACTATTTTACTTAGATTAAAATATTCTACACATCTTGAGCTTTCCATAATGATAAAGATCATCAAAATCCATTAAGTATAGCAAAAGTTATGGTCATTTGAAGTTTGGATTATGGTTTTTGTTGTTTTCTGCTGTTTTTTGTGTTTTCATGCAGGTCTGGAAAATCGATACCGTTAACGATATCAGGTGATATAGTTGAATGATATCACATGATACCATTAATGATATCAGCGCTGGCAGAATGCATTTTTGCTTTGTTTTGCTCCGTTTCGAATCGTTCGAGCCTAAAACGACCCGCTCAGACTATTCTAAGTCTAAAAACACATCATTGGGGGTAACAAACCTCTAAATTGTAATTATTTGGATCTATGTGTGATTTATTAACGTGCATGTTTGGCCTAGATTTACGTTTCTAAACGTCATTTTAGGTCACCCCCACAAAGGGAACAAAACGTGTTCCCGGATAAGCGTCCTCACCACTTTGCCATGCGGTTATTTTCACTAATAAAATCGACCAACATACGTGTAAATCATTTTTATTTAAAGTAACAACTTTAAATCGCCAATGTTTTAACTAGGCCACACGGGCCTCGCTAAAACCAAATTGAACATACATGCCATATCTCGTGCTAACCTTTGTGGATGCAGGTTAGATGTATGCCTAGGGTTTACTTTCCTTTGGGTATTGCAAATATTTGTACGGGAATTGTAATTAATAGATTAGGCGAGTGGTTGCAACCCCCGAGTTCTGTAATTTATTAATCCACTTTTCCGCATTTATTCAATGCTTGATGTATGGACTTACCGTTTTATGCATGCGCGATGATCATGAACTGAAAATGCCTAGTTTAATTCGAATATTATAAACGTGGTTTCTCACTCATAGTGTAATTTAACTCAAATGACGACGAAATAGATAACTCATCC
>CATIWQ010131891.1:0-15140 GCA_949673415.1 Euphorbia schlechtendalii | reverse complement strand
TCCTTGTAACTTCACCGATCTTTTACAGCTTCGATCCTAAGCCAAATCTTTATGTTACACTCACCTTTTTCACTCTTTTTTCATAGAATTCCACTTTAGATCATTTTACTCCCTATATTTACCTAGTATCTGCATTTGCATAAAAAACAACTACATACCATGTGAAATCTTTTATATGAAGTATAAAAATGACTTAAACTATAGTGTTTAGTGTATAAAATTAATATGAAAATAAGTGTAATTATACACTTATCACTTATCCTAGTGGACACCCCCTTATACACCCCGACACAATGGAGTGTTAAAAAGGAGAAATCGAACCCTACTCGATATGGTTCGGTCAATGATGAGCCAAGCAGAACTCAACAGATCCTTTTGGGTTTAAGCACTAAAAAGAATAGTTTATATTCTAAATAGAGTTCCCTCTAAATTAGTTGATCAAACTCCATACGAATTATGGTATGGTAAGATACCTACTCTTTCTCACTTGAGAGTTTGGGGATGTCCTGCTTACATAAAGAGGACGAGTTAAGATAAGATGGGTGCTAAGTTTGATATGTGTCTATTTGTAGGTTATCCTAAGGTGATTATAGGGTATACCATCTTTGATCCTAAGGAACAAAAAGTCCTTGTTTCCATAAATGATCAATTCCTTGAGAAGCAGCATACACTTGTGAAAGCTAGTGGCAGCAATCTTGAGTTAGGCGCTCAAGAAGATCATGCAGACAATAAACTGATTATACCTACACCTGTTACACAAGATAGTGTTGTTATGGAACAGCCCATTACGTAGTCAGGCTGGGCTCCAATCGCTCCCTAGCGATATGGGTTTTTTCATCACTAATGATAAACATCTCTTCCTTATGGAAAATGATGGGCCCAGGACTTACAAAGAGGCAATGGAAGGCTCAGAATCAAATAAATGGTCAAAATCCATGAGATTAGAGATGGTCTCCGTATACGAAAAATCAAGTCTGGAGCTTGATTGATGCTCCAAGTGGGATTAGGCCCATAGGGAGCAAGTAGGTTTTCAAGAAGAAAACTAACATGGATGGTAATATAGTTACTTATAAAGCAAGGCTCATTACAAAAGGGTACAGTGAAAAAGAAGACATTGACTATGATGAGACCTTTTCACCGGGGGCCGTGCCAAAATCTATCAGGATACTCCTTACCATCATCACTCATTATGATTATGAGATTTGGCATATGGATGTGAAAATAGCATTCTGTAATGATAATCTGGATAGGAATGTGTATATGGCACAACCCGAGGGGTTTACATTCGAGGATGGCTCTAAGGTATGTAACCATTTATGGAATTAAGCAAGCATCGAGGAGTTGGAATATTAGATTTAACGAGATAATAAGAGAAATTGGTTTTTGTGTCAAATGCTAATGAGCCCTGTATATATAAGAAGGCTAGTGGGAGTGAGCATGTTTTCCTTCTTTCATATGTTGATGACATATTACTGATGGGAAACGATATTCCTTTTCGTAAGACAGTTAAATCATGGTTATCAAAGAAGTTCTCCATGAAAAACCTTGGAGAAGCAGCTTCTATATTTGGTATAAAAATCTACTAAGATAGATCTAAAAGACTGCTAGTCTTTCACAAAGTACATACATAGACAAGGTTTGGGCTAGATTTAACCTTGAGCAGTTAAGAAGGGTTATTTCCCAATATCTCACGAGATTAACCTTTCTAAATCTGAGTGTCTGAGAACACAAGAGGAGAGACTGCGCTTGAATGGAATACCCTATGCCTCAACAATAGGATCCATCATGTACATTATGGTATGCCCTTAGCCTAACATCTCACATGTGTTGAGCGTCACAAGCATATTTCAATCTGACTCAGGTGAGAAGCACTGGATGGCCATTAAAACTTTCCTTAAGTACTTATGTAGGACTAAGGATATGTTTTTACTACATGGAGAAGGTGATCTCTCTTTGGAGGGATACATCGATGCGAGTTCTTAGTCTAACATGGATGATTATAAGTCCCAATCGGGGTATGTGTTTATATTGAATGGAGGGGCAGTTGTTTGGAAAAATTTTAAACATGATACTACTGCTGATTCAACCACATAATCTTAGTATATAGCTGCTTCAGAAGAGGCTAAGCAAGCTGTCTAGCTTAAGGAATTTATTTGTGATCTCGATGTGCTATCCACCATTGTAAATTCGATAGTGGTTTGTTATAATAACAATGGGGCTATTTCTCAAGAAAAGGAACCACATTCTCATCAGAGAAATGGGAATGTACTCAAAAAGTACCATCTCATTCAAGAGATAGTAGCTAGGAAATATATAATCTTAGAATACATCCCAACGGATCAAAATCTAGATGATGGGCTAACTAAGCCATTAACTCAAGTTAAACATGACCAACATGTTAACAAGTATGGCATGAAGCACATGAGTAATTAGCACTAGTGCAAGTGGGAGATTGTTAGACAATGATCTATGCCGTAGAGGCAATTAGGGCTATATGTCTTAATTATTAATAATGTACAAATGGTTTCACATTGTTATTAATAATAATAATTAAGGCATCTTTGTTACTTATCAGTGTTTTGTTATTTATGTATCTCGCTGGTATCATATATGTATACTATTATGTATATGCGTATTGATAAGACAAAGTCTGTGTAAAAGTGCAAAGACATAGTAAGAGCTATATAGAGTGAGAACTGCACACACATATTACTATGAATAGTCTAAATATCCCTAGTCATAGTTTCATTGAGACTAGACATCAATAGAGTAGACAAACTAGCATGTGTAGTCTTACTCTTTAGATTAGATCCAAGCAGCCGATCTCACAAGTTGAAGGGGGTACCTTGAGTTAACAAACGAATGAATTTAGGTAATACATTGGAGATTGCTATAAGACAGACATTCGAAAATAACTATATCCATGTTTTGGTGTCATGTTTTATTGTAGTAGCAGTACAAGTATCCTCAAACCTTAGATACTAGTTACTTTATATAGGAGTGGCTATACTTTGGGTCACACCAATTCATACCTTGGCAATCAAGATGAAATGGGTGATTACGGGTAGAGTGATGATCATATGTTTAAAAGTCTATTAGCCAAGGTGGGATCCATCGCTCTTGATATAGTGATATAATGGGAGATATACCTTAGGGCCCCTTGTTGTAGTGACACACTTTTATCAGAGTATAAGATTGATAGAATGGGATTTATAGTCAATCTTGATACATAATGTCTTAGTGGTGTTCTTCGTGAACAAGTCTGATTCTGGGATAGTTATGGCTATTAAATGAGCTAAGACTTAATCTGAGCTCGATAAACTAGATGGTACTTATCCTAATGGAAGGAGTGTATTGTATTGGTTACTACTGCAGAACCAGATCACATCACAAGCACGTGACATCTAAGTATCGGGGGATCATATGCCTTTGTTAGAAAGCCCATTTGATAGTCGAGAGCTATCGGGTTCCATATCGGTTTAGAATATTGAGCCTAAATATTCCCGGATGGGAAGCCAAGTTTAGGTTAACCTCAAGCGAATAAATACTTTGGGATATTATGAGGTCATGCACTTTGGGTGTTTATTGGACTAAGTAAAGAACCTATAGAGTGGGACTATACCGAGAATATCTGGTTATCAAATTTGTCAAAAGAATTATTAATTGGTTGGACCAAATTATTAATTAAAGAGAATAAAGAGGAAATAGGGAATAATTACATAGAGTGAGTAAGGGAATTTTTAATGTCATGAGTGGGCCCCAAAACGAACACTGGTTATTTTAAGTAGGGCCTGTGCGGCTGCCCCACGAGCTGAAAAGCTCACGGGCCATTGTGTGAGATCCTTCATGAGTTTCTCCAAATAACAAAGAATTGTTTTGAAGGGTCTTTCCAAAGTGAGCCTCCTTAGTTTATTTTCAAGGTTTTCTTTGAGTAGTCTAGCAGTTACTATTTACAAACGTGTTCCTCCTCAACAAGGTTTTGTTCGGTGAAGATGTGTGGATCAATTATAGAGGCTATCCTAGTTTGGAAGCTCATGCTAACAAAGTTTTGCCGAATTGATCTAAGGGAACGCCATAACCGAATGAGGAGAAGAAGTACGTATCAACTAGTAATGCTCTAATCTTAGATGTTATGTTTCATTTTTACGCTTTATAAACCTAAAAGCATCTATGGAACATTTTAACTAGGATTATATCAATCATGGCATGCTTAGAAGATCCTTTAGGTTAATTTTATGTTTTGAAATTCTACCTTGCTATCTTACATATTCAATAAATGTCTTGATTAACCAGCACATTACAGATCATCTTACCCAAAAATATAAAAGTTCTCATTTAGTTGTAACATAAGGATGTTACTATTGTAGGGTTTACCACTCTTTATCCCCTTGTTTCAATATAAACAAGATATTTTAGTTCAATCCACTTGAACTCATCTTTAGAGATGGACCACCTTGATCTCTCAGCCTCTATATGCTAGGAAGAATCATAACATTTAATTCATGAGAGTTAGATGAACCTTTTAGGGATCATCATGAACCCCATAAAGCATCAACACATGCATGTCTTGATTCATCTTATTTATCATTCAATGTCGGTGTGTTTGAAGGCATGCCTTGTTCATTTATCTCTAAAGATCAATACAAAAAGAGAAGGGGGTGTGGTGTATTCTAATTCAAGTGAGGGGTCTGATTCAAGCTCCAGTCAATAAGATCAACCTTTTCTTTTAGATATCATGGTTAATTCTTTTGGTGAAGATGATAGCCATCAGGACGAGCAGTAGCGACATTTGCCGACTCTAATTCGGGGGGAGGTCCTCAGTCGAGAAATAGGGCTGACGCAGATGCAACTTTTGCTAGAATGCTCTCTAGTCTGTAATTTCAAGCCACTCTCCAAGTCTCTATGAGAGCACTTCTATCTAAGGAATTGAATTTTTATCACATCTCTAAATTAGAATTTCCTCTTATTAATGGGCATTCTACCCATGGGGATCTTCAATAGGGTTCTTCTAAGATCTTATCCGAATGTTAATCAAGGGTATCCCTCAACTCTTCAAGCCAATCCAAATTTTCTTTAGAGCCAAGCTTGGTATCCATTAGTGGCCAACTAAGGGAAGTTTGGGCATCTTCAACAAGGTTAGGGGTCAGGCTACCAAGTTTTCTCAATTCTCAAAATGCCTTCCAATATGGAATGCCTGGGAAAGCCATACATAACTTTTCATTCTAAGGGGTTTTCGGGAGAGCCTTTCATCCATTATCTAAGAGTCCATTTGGGAAAGCTTTTTCTAACTTTCTAAATGTGGGATCTTAGTCGTAGTTTTCTGCTCTACCTATGCTTCATCATAAGGGTTAACTTCTCAACCCATAGATATACTTATTTAAGGGGCATCGTAGTTTTAAGGCTCCTTCACTAAAATTTCAATAGCAACAGAATGCAGTGTAGTTTCTAGTCTCGCCGAGAAGCATAACTCATGTTCAGCCTCCTCCATTTTACATGGAAGCTATTGAGACTCAAATTTCATAAGATATTTACCCAAGGGTTCGAGGGACACTGTCAAGGACTCTCCACTAAAATGGAAAATTTATGGTAATAAGTCCTTGCATCGCAAGCCAGTCCTATTCCAACTAATCCTTTAATGGTAAACTCATTGAGGGATGAAGACTGGATCTTGGATTATTTTGTTATACCCAAGCTGGTGCATTAGAAAGGAGTGGGAGTTCATCGCTCAAATATAAGAACTATTAGATAGTGACAAGGGCTAGGAAGTTGAGTGATAAGATCCTTGGTTAGATGTTTATCACAACTTTGGGAGTTTCGGTAGATGAATGGTTCAACAACCTACCCGATGAGATTACGAGTGATTAGAAACACTTGTCTAAAGAGTTTATCGAGCAATATAGCTTTAAAATCTAGATGAAAATGACCATCCAAAATCTAGAAGCTGTGAAAAAAAGCCCCGGTGAAACATTCAAAGCCTATTACAGATCATGGATAGCCATTCAAGTCTTGTTAAAAGAAAAACTCAACCATTCTGAAATGATTGTGAAGTTGCTTGATGGAGCATTGCCAATCTATAAGATGCAACTAGGGATAATTGAATTCTCTAGCTATAACAAAAGTGCATGTTAAGGAAAAAAAGTTAGAGAGAATTCACAGACTCGAGCACACTACTGAATAAGATAGCGTACGACTTACTACAAAAAGTTAAATGATGCATCTGTTTGTGCCCTTGCTCCTACTTAACCCAAATAGTCTCATGCGCAGACTGCTATTCAGGTGGTGTAGATCGTTGAAATTTCTATTATCCCATATTTCGTAATTCTTTGCCAAGGCATCTCGCCTTATGTCTTCACCTTGACCCATCTGTTTGGTAAACTCCATGAGCTTAAATTCCTCAACAAGCTCAAACCATATTCAGCATTGAAGCCAAACAAGTGGATAAATTTCTTCACCTACCATGTTGCCCATAGGCATCACACCAATAATTGTGAGCTTCTCTTGACAAATATTCAAAAGTTCATGGTTGAAAACAAAATTTATGCTCTAGCTTTGAAGCCAAATATTTTATCTAATACTCTACCTCAATTTGAGAGTAAGGTACGGATGGTAAACTCGGGAATGAGTCGGATTATGTGTTTCACCGCTTGAAGCTAGCAAGGGAGGAATAAGAGCAGTAGGTGATGTTAGTGGCGATCAGATTGCACCCAAATTATATCATCAATGATGGTCAATCAAGCTAGTAATGGAACATGCAATCATTGTAAGGTGGAATTTCAAAACTTAAAATTAACCTAAAGATCTCCTAAGTATGTCATGATTTTAGGTTTATGAAACATATAAAAGACACCTAGCATCTAAAGATTAAAGCATTACCAGTTGATGCGTGCTTGATCTCTTTTTTGGTAGAGGTTTTCCCTTTGAGTAATTCTGACAACATAAGCTTCCAAACTAAGAGAGCCTTTATCAATTGATACACATGGATCCTCATTGACCAAAACCTCGAAGAGGTAGAACCCGATTGATAATAGCTGCTAGACTACTCAAAAATCAACCAGAAAACAAAACCTCGAAAGCTCACTTAAACTTAGAGCCTTCTATAAGAACTCTTCAATTTGTTTGGAGAATCTCGAACAACAAAAGAAGAGAAGAGTAGAAATCAGAGAGAAAAATAGCTCTAAGCTTTTTCTTGCGTGTCAATTATGAGAGGCCTAAAGCCTATATATAGGGAAAAATGGGGGAGTCATAGACTCCCCCTATAACTCTACATGTTTATCGGGTCAGCCGCGTGGGTCAGGGACAGGCTGACTCGTGCGCCACATGAGGGAAACCCAAGCAACCTTGGGCTTGCGGCCCTTGCCTAGTAGGCTTGAAACTGCAAGCTCGCGCGCTAGCGACCCGTGCCCTTTTTAGCTCGCGGGGTAGCCACGTGGGCACCACATCGAACAAAACATATTCTTTTCGGGGCTCACTCGCAATGGTAAAAATTCTCTTGCTTGCTCTGATTAATTTTCCCTATTTTCTCATTATTCATTTTAATTATTAATTCGATTCAACAAATTAATAACTCTTCTCAATGATTTCACAACTTGTATTTTCGGCACAAACCCAGTCTATAGGTTCTTTACATAGTCTGATAAAGACCTAAAGTGTGTGACCTCATAGGATCCCAAAGTATAGAGCCTCTAGAGGTTAACCTAAACTTAGCTTCCCGTCCAAGAACCTGTAGGCTTAGTGTTCCAACCGATATGGAACCCAATAGCTCTAGACGATTAAATGGGCATTCTAGCAAAGGCATATGATCCCCCGATACATGGAACATTATGTACCTGTAACCTGATATGGTTCTGCAGTAGTAACAAATACAATACACTCCTTCCATCAAGTGAAGTACCATCTAGTTTATTGAGCTCGGATTAAGTGTTAACTCATGTAACAGTCGTAGCTATATAGGAATTAGACTTGTTCCTGAAAAACACCACTCAACCATTATGTATCTTGATTGATTAGAAAAACATTCTATCAATCTTATGCTCTAATCAAAGGTTTATGAGTGTGTCACTTTAATAAGGGGCCCTAAGGTACATCTCCCATTATATCACTTTATCAAGAGCGATGGATCCGATCTTGACAACACAACTTACCAACATGTGATCATCACTATTCTCGTAATAACCGTGTTATCCTAACCGCAAAGGGTATGAATAAGTATGACCCAAAGTATAGCAACACCTATATAACGTAACCGATATCTCAGGTCTAAGGATACTTGCAATGCTACTTTAATAAGACATGGCACCAACACATGGATATAGTAATTTTCGAGTGTCTATCTTATAGCGATCTCCAATGTATTACTAAAATACATTCATGTGTTAACTCAAGGTACCACCTTCAGCTCATGAGATCGCCTTATTAGATCTAATCCCAAAAGTAAGCCTACACATGCTAGTTTATCTGTTTCATTGATATCCAGTCTCAATAAAACTATGACTAGGGATACATAGACAATAGTAACAAGTATGTGCAATTCTCACACCACATAGCTCCCACTATGTCCACACACTTCTACTCTATGAAGTAATCATGGACTTTCTCTCATCAATGTGTATATACAAATTAAACATATATGATACCAGCGAGTAGACCTGTTCGTTGGGCGGGCCGGGCCGGGCTTGACAGGCTTTTTACAAAAAACGTTAACCCAAGCCCGTACTGTAGAACTTCAGGCTCAGGCTAGGCTAACAAGGTCATTCCCAAGCCCGGCCCAAGCCCATGAATATTTTATTTATTATTAATTTTTTATTAAATTAATAGAAAAAATATAAAAAAGTTAAAATATGTTTAAATTTTAAATATAATTGCATTGTTTACTTAAAATCTTTAATATTTAGCAACATTTATTGTAACCAAGTATAAAAATCTAATAGTATAAAATATAAAATCTTAAAATAATAATAAATTTAATGTATAAATATATAATAAATATATAAAATTATTCATCGAGGTATTTATATAAAAACCAAGCCCGGCCCATAAATCTTCGAACTTTGACGGGCTCGAGCTCGGGCCAGGTTTTTTTAAAAAATGCGTGTCCAAGCCTGGCCCACGAACAGGTCTACCAGCGAGATATAATAATAAATTGAAAGCACTGATAAGCAACAAAGATGCCTTAATTATTATAAATAATAATTCGAAATTATTTGTACATTATAGCTAATAAAGATATATCACCCTAATTGCCTCTAGAGCATACATCATTTCTAACAATATCTCACTTGCACTAGAGCTATTTGCCCATGTGGCTTATACCATACTCATTAACATGCAAGTTATGTTTAACTTGAGTCAATGGTTTAGTTAGCCCATCCGCTAGATTATGATCCGTTGGGATGCATTCTAAGCTTATATCCTTTCTGGCTACTATCTCTTGAATGAGATGGTATATTCTAAGTACATGTTTATTTCTCTAGCGAGACCATGGTTCCTTTACAATGATTGCCACCACATTGAGGTCACCAATAAATCCCTTAAGCCAAATAGCCTGCCTAGCCACTTTTGAAATAGTTATGTACTCAGATTTTGTGGTTGAATCAGCAATCGTATCCTTTTTAAAACTCTTCCAAACAACTGCCCGTTCATTTAACATAAATATATAACATGAGTGGGATTTGTAATCATCCCTGTTAGATTAAAAACTAGCATCGGTGTATCCCTGTAAAGTGAGATCACGTTCTCCATATACTAAAAAATATCCTTAGTCATGCGTAAGTACTTGAGGATAGATTTAACAACCATCCAGTGCTTCTCACATGGGTCAGATTGAAATCTGCTCGTGACACTCACCGCATGTAAGACTTCAGCTCGAGTGCATACCCTAGCATACATGATGGAACTTATCGTTGAGGCATAGGGTATTCCATTCATGCGCAGTCTCTCCTCTTGTATTCTCGGACACTCAAATTTAGAACGGTTAATCCTGTGAGACATTGGGAGATAACCCTTTCTTGACTACTCAAGGTTAAATCTATCTAAAACCTTGTTTATGTATGTACTTTGTGAAAGACCTAGCAGCCTTTTGGATCCATCTTGGTAAATTTTAATACCAAGTATAAAAGCTACTTCTTCAATGTCTTTTGTGTAGAACTTCTTTGACAACCATGTTTTAATAGTCTAAAGAAAAGGTGTATCATTTCCTACTAATAATATGTCATTGACATATAATACAAGGAAAAAATCGCACTCCCACTAGCCTTCTTTCATACACAGGGCTCATTAGTGTTCGTTATAAAATCGATTTCTCGGATTGTCTCATCAAACCTAATATTCCAAATCCTTGATGCTTGCTTTAGTCCCTAAATGGACTTCTGCAACTTGCATACCTTAGAGCCATCCTTGAATGTGAAACCATTGGGTTGTGCCTTATACACATCCATGTCCGAATTTCCTTTAAAGAATGCTATCTTCACATCCATCTGCCAAATCTCATAATCGTAATAGGCGGTGATGGCAAGGAGTATCCTGATAGACTTTAGCATGGCCACCTGTGAAAAGGTCTCATCATAGTCAATGCCTTCTTTTTTACTATACCCTTTTGCAACCAACCTCGCTTTATAGGTAACTATGTTATCATCCATGTCGATTTTCTTCTTGAAAACCCACTTGCATCCTATGGGTTTAATCCCACTTGGAGCATCAATCAAGCTTTAAACTTGATTTTCATACATGAAGTCCATCTTCGATCCTGAGTCATTTTAAACTTCATATGAAAGATTTCATGTGGTATGTAGTTATTTTTTATGCAAGTGCAGAAACTAGGTAAATCTTGGGAGTAAAATGATCAAAGATGAAATTCTATGTAGAAAGAGTGAAAAAGGTGCAAAAAGATGCATGGAACATAAGGAAATGGCTCAGGATCGAAGCTGTCAAAGATTGGCAAAGTTGCAAAGAAGAAACATGAAGAAAAACACATTGCACGATCATGACACCCATTAGCGGTCGCCACTTGTTATTCTTCGCAAGCAGAATGTTTCCAACTAATAATCACGATCGTGACGCATATACCACTCTCGTGACTTGTGACAATTATTGTTCAACTCTTCTCAACTACCAAGCGCCGGATAAGAACGATCAACCACCATCAACAGCCATCAATGTCAACCGAAAAGATACCTTTTGGAAGTGAACCAATCATGAAAAGGTGCCTTTCCATTGTAGATAAGGAATAATCTTTGCATCCAATCATATTGAAGTGATGCAACTCTTCGCCAATGGACATGACTCTTCATTTGGATAGACAAACCATTCGCATTCTATAAATAGAGTTCAGATTCAACTAATTTCATAAAATGAGGGATGATATAGAGTGTACAATAGATATTATGTGTGCATAAATAGAGAGTGAAATATATATAGATTTCACTACGTTCAAAGTCTTAGTGAGAAAAATGCATAAGTGATTCGATTCTTATTTCGATCACTTGATTTTTCCACAAATTCAAGCTTTTGTTGTATGAGTGTAATCTCAAAGCACTTATCAATAAAATTTTTCATTCTTCAACATTCAGTTGTTCGATATTCACAAAGAATAGCATACTAGCAGAGGTTCTGTACGAGTCGAGACATAATTCAAAGTAGATGTAAGAATTGCGAGAATTGATAACTCCCATTAAAGAGTGGATACGGTTTGATCAACTTTAACTTTCACTTGCATATCTTACAACTTTACTTTGTTTTCTGCTTATACTTTCTATTTTGAAATTTATGATATGTCTACATGTCATAACGAGTATTTTTTCTTGCATCATTTATATTAATCAAGTTATATGCTTTCGAGTTAACTTTAAGAGTGATATCAAGGTTAACAAGATTGTGTATAACCACTAGATCTGTGATTATAACTTTGTTTAGTGAGCCAACATTTTTGGAATGATAACTTACTAAATATGGTTATGTGAGAGCAACCCATACTAAGCATAGTAATATTGTCATCCAGGTTCATATAAGTGTTATAATTCGTTTACCCTAGATTTATAAAAGTCATTTCATGTGTTGCTCTATGGTGAATTATTGAATATTTGGGTGTCTAGAACCATTTTTGTTGAAGTTATTTAGTGTACGAAATATCCTTGATGATTTTGCATATTTTTCTCTACTATACTTGTTATAAGAAAATATCTATATAATTTACATTTCTCTAATTTATTTATGCATCTATCTATTTATTTATCTATCATCCAAACTATCCAAACCCTCTAATACAAAGTACCTTATTTCTTTTGTTCCATAACTCTAGTTGGTTTTTAGAACTGAATTCCTTCCCTGTGGGATTGATATCTTTTATAACTACATCGTAACTGTGTACTTGCAGTGGTCATCATTTTTCTATTTGATAAGCGGTATTGACAACACCTGTTAGTATTTTGAACTTTTATCTTATCCGTAGAAAAGTGGGGAACAAGGTTTTTGGCACTGTTACCGATTATAAGCCTATCGGAAGGAATATAGTCAAAATCTTGCGATTAAGTTTTTGGCTTCGTTGAATGGAAAGATAAGTGCGTTCTTAGAGATAAAAAATTTAGAGACTATGATACTTTTATATTTTGGTTATATTTATATATCTATTTGTTATTGTGTTTTGTTTTATGTTTAAAATGTTTACTAACATACATTGGGATAAGTTTTGTAATGATTACATGATTAATAACTTAATTGATACATGCGTAGATGAAAATTGTCATGTTACATCTCATGAAGAATCAACATCTAAATCCCTTGAAAATTTAGAATATTCTTCTTAAACTGAAAATTAGTTAGAGAAGATGATCCTATACCACCTTCTATAGAAAAACCACCCTCAGTAGAATTGAAGCAATTTCCCAGTCATTTAAAATATGCATTTTTAGGAAGCAACAATACCTTACCCATTATCATTTCTAGTAAGTATTCTGATTTGCATGAAGAAGAATTATTGGAGACAATAAAGGGTAGAATAAGGAGTATTGGTTAGCAAATTTCTGATATTAGAGAAATTAGCCCTAATATAGTGATGCAATCTATTAATTTGGAAAATGATAGTAAACCTAAGATAGAAAGGCAATGAAGATTAAATCCTCACATGAAGGAAGTTGTTAAAAAGGAGATTATTAAGATGCAGGAATTATCTATCCCATTTCAGATAGTGAATGGGTCAATCCTATTCAATGCATTCCGAAAAAGGGATATTACTATAGTCTAGAATGAAAAGGGTAACTTAGTTCCTACTAGGACAACAACTGGATGGAGAATTTGCATAGAATATAGAAAATTAAATGTAGACACTAGGAAAGACCATTTCCCTTAACCATTTATAGATCAAATGTTAGAAAGGATATCAGGTCATGCATTTTACTATTTTCTTAATGGATTCTCTTGATATTTTTTTAAATTCATATTAGGCCAGATGACCAAGACAAAACCACTTTTACATGTCTATTTGGTACATTTGCTTATAGAAGAATGCCTTTTGGGTTGTGCAATGCTTCTGCTACTTTTCAAAGGTGTGTTTCGGTTATTTTTAGTAACTATGTGGAGGATATTATGGAAGTTTTCATGGGTTATTTCTCTGCATATGGAGATTCTTTTGAGAAATTTCTAGAAAATTTGGATAAAGTAATTTCTAGGTGTGAGGAAACTAATTTGGTATTAAATTGGGAGAAATTTCATTTTATGGTTAATGAAGGTATAGTTTTATAGATGAGAAGGGAATTCATGTAGATATAGCAAAAACCGAGATCATTGAGAAATTGCCTCCTACCATATATGTTGAGGGAATAAGATCATTTCTAGGCCATGCTAAATTTTATAGAAGGTTTATTTAGGATTTTTCAGTTATAGCTAAACCTTTAACCAAATTATTATTTAAAGATATGAAGTTCGATTTCTTCGATGACTGTTTAAAAGCATTCAACACTTTAAAACGAGCATTAGTTTTGGCACCCATAATTGTGAAACCAAATTGGACTCTACCATTTGAATTGATGTGTGATTCTAGTGATGTTGCTATTGATTGTGTATTGAGACAAAGGTATGAAAAGAATTTGCATGCAATTTCTTATGCGAGTCACATTTTATCTTCTGCACAATTCAATTACACTACCACTAAAAAAGAGATGTTAGCAGTCGAATATGCATGTGATAAGTTTAGATCATATTTTATTAGATCTAAAGTAATATTGTATACAGATCATGCTGCTTTGAGATATTTGTTTGCTAAGAAAGATGCCAAACTTAGATTAATTAGGTGGATTCTTCTTTTACAAGAATTTGACTTAGAAATAAGGGACAAAAAGGGAAGTGAGAATACTGTAGCTTATCACTTATCTCATTTAGAAGATGATAAGGGACCTATAGATGAAACTGGTGATATTAATGAACTTTTTCCAGATGAAAATCTTATGTCTATTAAACATACTTTTAGTCCATGGTATGCTGACTTTGCAAATTATTTGGTCACGTATACTTTACCCTCTGATTTAGATTCTAACGGTAAGAAGAAATTTCTTAAGGATATTAGATCATTTATGTGGGATGACCCTTATTTGTTTAAGGTATGTGCTGATAGTATTATTCAAAGATGTATTATACTAACTATTCTTCAGTTTTAAATCATTGCCATGATAGCATTTATGGAAGACATTTAGTACCAACAAAAACCACTGCCAACATTCTAGAGAGTGGGTTTTATTGGCCAACATTGTTCAATGATGCTAGAGATTTTGTTCAGAATTGTGATAATTGTTAGAGAATGGGAAACATAAGTCGAAGAGATGAAATGCCATTGAAAAACATCTTAGAAGTGGAGCTTTTAGATGTTTGGGGTATAGATTTCATGGGACCATTTCCTACCTCTAATGGTAATAATTACATTCTGGTTGCAGTTCATTATATTTCAAAATGGGTTAAGGCTAGCGCATATAGTAAGAATGATGCTAGAGTAGTTTCTATGTTTCTTAAGCAATGATTTAGTAGATTTGGAGTTCCTAGCACCATAATTAGCGATGGAGGATCACATTTCATCAATAAGACTTTTGAAAGCTTGATACATAAGTATGGAGTCATCATAAGGTTGCTACCCCATATCATCCTCAGACTAGTGGTCAAGT
>CATIWQ010131888.1:0-24391 GCA_949673415.1 Euphorbia schlechtendalii | reverse complement strand
AAATCTCTAATACTTAGTAACATATATGGTAATCAAGTATACAAATTTAATAGGATAAAATATATATTCTTAAAATAATCATAAATTTAATGTATAAATATATAATAAATAGATAAAATTATTCGTCGGGCCGGGCTTGGGCCGGATTCGGGTATTTATATAAAAACCAAGCCCGGCCCATAAATCTTCGGGCTTTGACGGGCTCGGACTAGGGCCAGGCTTTTTTAAAAAATAAGTGTTCAAGCCCGGCCCGGCCGGTTAGCGCGAACAGGTCTACTTGTAAATACTAAATACATAATTGAATTTGAAATTCACAACCATGCTGCTGAGCTGAAGAAGCTGTCGTAATATATATATATATGGACACCATTAATTGATGAATTCTGTATATAGACTTTATGAATCATGGTAATTTACTGTAGTTTTAAATTTGCCTTAATGGTCACTATCAAAACCTGGCAGTGGGCTGGTATGTTCCTTGGACCGCCTTATGGACAAAAATCTTATGCTCACAA
Source organism: Euphorbia schlechtendalii (assembly GCA_949673415.1). Classification (NCBI taxonomy): domain Eukaryota; kingdom Viridiplantae; phylum Streptophyta; class Magnoliopsida; order Malpighiales; family Euphorbiaceae; genus Euphorbia; species Euphorbia schlechtendalii. The sequence continues at coordinate 23,876 of CATIWQ010131888.1, read as the reverse complement.
GTCAAACTATATATGATTTTGAAATAATGAGTGAATGATAATTACTGAATCCCATGTAGGCCCCATCTTCCAATTGTTATTTCCCATCATTCCATAACCTATTTACAAGGACAACGATTCACTTTCAAAATACTATTATATCACTTCTTGTAGGTAAACAAAAATTTACCCTAATTAATATTGCTATACATTTTTTAGGATCTGAATTCTCAACCACTTATAATAGAATCATAAGCTATTTAGTATTTACATCATGCTAAGAACTTCCATGTTATAAATGTTAATGGTCCTTACAGTATAGTCGTGGTATAAACTAATTATGCATATTATAAGTAGGATATATAACATAATCCTATGGATTTTGCATGATTTTATATATATGGAGTAATTTCTGTTTTGACATATATAAGGATGTTATACACTTAATTATTAAAATATTTAGAGGATGTTAGGTTTGATTTCTTATAGTTTGATACCATGTATGAGATGAGAGCTGAGCTCGAGTTTAGCTGAACTTGATTCAAAACGAGCTTAATTGAGTTTTAATATGTTCATTATATATTTAACGATCTTAAGTCTAGTTTGGAGCTTGGTGCAAACTTAAAATTATGGATTGGTCTCCTTATATATGGATGTTGAAATTCACAAAGTACAAAATCAATTAGCTGTTGCTATTTAATTTGATACCCAAATGGCATCTAGAACCAACTTCGTTCTTCATGGGGTCTTCGAGGTCCTTCGTGCTCCATTGAGATTCTCGTCGAGTACCTACAAAACAAGGTTTGGTCGGGGTTTCGACAAAGCCCATCCGATGCTTAAGTTAGTTCTTAAGATGGAGGAGAATGAGTGTGACTCTTGTGGGAGTTCCAAGTTACCTTATGGAGGAGATTGGTTTCTCTTTTATAGATAAAAAGTCATGATGATGGTAGCAAGTGGGTCTAGATGTAGACATAGGCTTAGGGTGGCCTAGCTAGGAGTAGGCTTAGGTGTGTGGGTTTAGGTGTAGGCTTATCTTGATATCAAGAGTCCCCCCCTTTTGGTCATTGAGGCTCTTTAGGACCGAAGCTGGTGACGTTCAGATTCATATCGCCAATGGAATTATTTCATTTGTTGAGGTCGTGATTTTACACTGTGCACCTTCGAGTTTAATACATGATAGTGCATGATAACTATGTCGAGGGGATCACTAGGGATCGCAGCCTGCGGGCTTAAGAGCGCCGAGGGGATCACTAGGGATCGCGGCCTGCGGGCTGTGACTTACTTTAATTTCAAAGCATAAGAGCGCCGAGGGGACCACTAGAGATCGCGGCCTGCAGGCATAAGAACGCTGAGGGGATCACTAGGGATCGTGTCCTGTGGGCTGTGACTTGCTTTAATTTCAAAGCATAAGAGTACCGAGGGGACCACTAGAGATCGCGACTTGTAGGCTTGAGAGCGCCAAGGGGATCACTAGGGATCGTGACCTGCGGGCTTGAGAGCGTCGAGAGGATCACTTGGGATCTCGGCTTGCGAGCTTGACAGCGCTGAGGGGATCACTAGGGATCGTGGCCTGCGGGCTTGAGTGGCAGTGAGTGTTTGCTTCGATCTCCGGGGAGAAGGGAAAAATGCCTCGCCTTCCATCTTGGAGGACTGCCGAGGAGAGAGGAATGTTTTGCCCTCCACCTTGAAGGTGGCTGGATGCTCGCTTCGGCCATCGAGGAGGGAGGAATGTCTCACCTTCCATTAGGGAGGTCTATCGGGAAGGGAGGAATTCCATAGAGGAGGGAGGAATGTCTCGCCTTCCATCTTGAAGGTGGTCAGATGCTCGCTTCGACTTTCGAGGAGGGAGGAATGTCTCGCCTTTCATCAGGGAGGTCCATTGGGAAGGGAGGAATGTCTCGCGTTCCATCTTGAAGGTGGCTGGATGCTCACCTCGGCCGTCGAGGAGGGAGGAATGTCTCGCCTTCCGCCAGGGAGGACCATCGCGAAGGGAGGAATGCCATCGAGGAGAGAGGAATGTCTCGCCTTCCGCGTTGAAAAATTTTGTAGCTACCTCCATGATCCTGAAATTAAATTTAACTAGACAAGCAAAATGAGATTTTTTCACATAATTTTAGCAACAAATGTAAGATGTAAGTCACACTAGACATGTGCACTGGACGAATCAAATATGAATGGTGCTTGGGTTATGCCAAATTAATAAAAAAAACCAAGCTTTGATGACTTTTGGTTGCCAATTGAGGAGAGCCTACTGGTATAAGATGACTCATGAATAACGATGGCCTGAATTCGATGAGACAAATCTTCGTTTGATGAAATTATTGACAACATCAGTTTTTGAGAGCTGAAAACTCTAGTCGCAGTTTCTAACCCTCGTTTTCCATGGTGCATTCACATAAAACGAATGATGATGTCAGTAGCTAACAAACATTTGTTTAACAATATAAAAATATGGTACAAATTCCTAATGGAATATACACTAATTATTAATCTCTGGACATGATATGGGTTTAAACAAAGCCATCATATGATAATGATAATGATAATAATAAGGATGGGTTAAGAAGCAAACATCATTAGAATGCCCACCAACATGCTGAAATAAATCATGAAATCACTTAGAAATAAAAGAGCCTAAGTGTATTCAACTAATCATTATCATGGTCAGAGAATAACCATATGTCTCTGGTTTCTCAGAAAAAGGGATTAAATTGGCAACGGAAATAAAATTTTATTACTTTCAGTAATTAGCTTGGCTAGTCAATGAAATTTATGTTTATTTCTAAATTGCTTAACGAGACTCCCAAAATCGTAAAATTAACAGTAATTTCCAAATTTAAATATTAGTGACCACAATACCTTAAGAGGATCTCTGATGATCGGTACCTGTTAAGATCGAATTTGCCAGAGGCTGTGCTTAAGTTGAGCATACATGGGTCGGCACTTTTTCAGGCCGAATCCAAGCTTGGTTGACGCTCATTGTGGCCGGGGGCAGTTGAGGTGACGTCAGAGCTTGATGGGTGGGTAAGTGCCGAAGTTGAGTGTCGATCACCCATGCCGAAGCTAAGTGTCGAATGAGGCTGGATTAGTTATGCCTAAGCTTGCGCGGTTGAAGTTTGGAGGCGTCGGATATGTAGCTTGGCCTCTGTCCTGCCGAAGCTGTCATGGCTGAAGCTTAAGAGGCGGAACATGCGGAAACGCTGAAACTTAAAAGGGTCACGCCAAACGTGCGGAAACGTCGAAGCTTGAACGGGTCAAATCGAATGTGCGGAAACCCCGAAGCTTGAACGGGTCACATCGAACTTGCGAAAACGTCGAAGCTTGAACGGGTCACGCCGAACGTGAGGAAACGTCGAAGCTTGAACGGGTCACGCCGAACTCGCGGAAACGTCGAAACTTGAACGGGTCACGCCGAACGTGCGGAAACGCCGAAGCTTGAATGTCACGTTCGATGAAAAAGTTGACGACGGTGCTCCTGTCTTCATTATAGGAATTGAATAATGAAATTGAGTCATCTTCTCACTTTGTCTTCTTTCTTAATTACTCCTTCAATTTCTGAAGACCTTTATTCCTTTATTTTCACTAATTTGAGTTAATTTGCGATTCTTTCTCTTCCCTTTTCATTCTTGTTGAGCTTGAAAGCTTGAGTTTGGAAAGTTGTTCGTTAGATCTGAGATATTTGAGAGGGGACGCTCGAGTCGGTCCATGCTCACCACATCAATTTGATACCCAAATGGCATCTAGAATCAACTTCGTTCTTCATGGGGTCTTTGGGTTCTTCGAGATCCTTCGTGCTCCGTTGAGATTCCCGTCGAGTACGTACAAAATAAAGCTTAATTCCCTCCGATGCTTAAGTTAGTTCTCAAGATAGAGGAGAATGGGTATGTTTCTTGTGGGAGTTCCACGTTAGCTGATGGAGAAGATTGGTTTCTCTTTTATAGAAAGAAAATCATGATGATGGTAGCAAGTAAGTCTAGGATGTAAGCATAAGCTTAGGATAGCCTAGCTAAGAATAGATTTAAGTGTGTGACTTTAGGTGTAAGCTTATCTTGATATCAAATAGGATATCAATTTATCTCTCTTTGAATATCACTTAATTCCAACAACATATTACGTGTATTACACACAAAGATGCATGTAGTAAGCACATGTATAGTACAGATATTACAATGGACATGAAATGGAAGAGGTCCCACATAGTATGTAAGAAATTTAATGAAATGGAAGTAAGTAGAAGCAATGTTATGGTACCAATTTTTATTAATTAATAATACACGACAAATGCATGTGGTTAAACCGGTGAATCCGCATTTTTTCCAGACTGCTTTTCCTATCCTTTGTTCTCCTGAGTCCCCTTCGATTCAGTATTTGATATCTGAATTTTCTCATTTCTATTTTTTTTATCTCCTACTTGCCGTTCCTCTCTAATACTTTGCCATATTTTGCCACCATGTGTCATGAAAAAATGGTTAAATGTATCAATACCTCCCTAATTGGTTCATAATACTGGATACCTGCCTCAACTTTTAAAAGATCCATACCCCCTTAACTTGGTAAAAAAGAATCGGTTACCCCCTTAACTTAGTAAAAATGCACAAGTTTGCCTCCTTAATACTACGTGTCAATGTCTGGTTGGAGATAAAAAAAAATCAGAAAAATGACATCATTAAAAAATCAAACTAACCAGATTATGACACGTAGCATTGAGGGGGCTAGTTGATGCATTTTTACCAAGTTAAAGGGGTAACTGATCGTTTTTGCCAAGTTAAAGGGGTTGACTGATCATTTTGAAAGTTAAGGATGACATCCGGTTTTGTAAACCAACTTTAGTATAGTGATGATGTATTAAGCCTAAAAAAAAATGAATAGAAGATACAGATGAGCATACGTGGGACAATAGATTTCCTTCCACAAACAACATAGTGAATTTTTGTTTATATCTTGCAAAATATAATGTTACTTGTTCAAATAGTACTGATTTAATATTGGAGACATAACAAGTAAGATTTGATTGCTAATTGAGATATCAGTTAAAGTTGTAGAGACGAAATGGAGGCTGTCTTTTGATGAAGAAATAAAAAATAGTATAATAAAACTCTGAACAAACTCATTAAAATCTAAAAGATAAATCACTTTCATTGTGTGCGCTTATTAAATGCCTTTTTATGTTTACTGGTAACTTTTTGGATTATTCATTTTCAGACCAAAGCTTACAATAATTTCTTTGTATATACAATAGCAGACGTTGTAGCTCCTCTCTAACACATATGAAAAATTGTTTGTATAAATAAATTTATTACACATTAATTTATTACAATAATAAATTCCTCCCAAAATTCCAATTCCTACTTGTTAATTTGAGAAACCAAAAGATCATTTAAATGTTTTTACTTTTTTATGTGATCAGCAAACACTTAAATCCGGTTTCAGTGCCTTTTTATAAAAAAAACATTAATTATAATATTTTTATATTCACTATGACTGAGATCTTGACTTAGTGATTGAAACAGTAATTATGAATTTCAGAGTTTCTGGGTTTGAATTACAGCTGTAGTAGGTTGGAGATTTTTCTTTTTACTTAATATAAACTCAAATGAGAAACAATTTTTAAAAAAATGTTCTTTATACTTGCTAAAATATATAGTTATTTTGTTTAAACCAATTAGGTGCAATACTGATTGACTTTGATTTTTCTATATATTCTTGTTCTTCATTACCATTCCATGAACATTGTAAAATTTAATTAATTGGCGACAGTGAACAAATAGTCTTTAATTTGCAAAAGAAATAGTTTATACATATAATTAAGATTTTTTTGGGCTAGCAACATTTTTCGTTTTTGGGAAAAAATTGGAAAGGAAAATAACGTTTGTCGTGTTATAGGCCTCCGATGGACAGTTCTAAAGGATTCAATCTCCAATAAAACATCTAGATATTTCCCATAAATAAAATAATCCACAGAAATTTTAAAAAAATATAACTTGATTAAACTTATATAAATATTAAAAAATAACATACGTGCTAGACAGATCAAATTAGATTATTTTATTTTCAAAGAATTTGTAGAAGTAAAAGAAAATATAAAAGAAAATGAAATACTATGTGAACATAATTTTAAGCTCCAACTCATATTGTCGAAAATTTACAACAATAAAGTTCTAATACACTGCATAATTCAAACAAGTACTAAAAATAAAAATAGGTTTTGCTTAAATGTAATAAATCTAGATACCTATTTATTATAAGAAATACCAACATTCATAATTTACTGAAAATAGCTAGATAAAAACCAACCGGATAGTAAAATTCCATCATAAGAGTATAATGAAGCAGGAGACACACATGCGATAGGAAAAATCAATCATGTAACTAGAAGTTGAATAAAAAAACCAGGTGTAAAAAGTGGATTAAAATTTTAAAGTTAAGTTGGTGTGGTAAAATTGAAATTAATTATTGAGATTTAATGTTAATTGTTTGCAAGTCCATGAATAAGAAACTAGGCACAAAAAATAGATTTAAATTTTTTAAAGTTAAGTTGATGTGTTAAAACTAAGATTAACTATTAAATTTTAATTTAATTATTTGTAAGTCTACCGGGCATTAAATATTAAATATTTTAATTTTATAAATGGTTAAGGCATTGTTCTTTTTAACTACAATTCAATTAAATTAAGTTCAGTTAAGTTAAGTTCATTTAAGTTCAGTTCAGCTATATGTAGTTATAAATTTACACTAAAATAAGTTAAGTTAAGTTAATTCAAGTTAAATTCAATTCAATTCAATAGAGTTAAGTTAAGTTAAGTTCAGTTTAACTTTCAGAAGTTGAAGATTTGCTGAACTTTATAACTTTATTAACAAATTTAATCTTTAAAGCAAAAAAAATTATACCAAAATTAAAAACACAGTAGAAAGATAATATTAGAGTTAGAAAAATTAAATAATAATATTAATAAAAATTGTAATAATAATAATGGTACAATGATAATAATGATTTGATGAAGATGCAATTCAATGGTGCTGAGAGGGATGGGCCTCTTTAATTTGTAATTAGCTAACTTAATTAATGAGAAGTTACATAATTTTAGAATATATCTAAAATGTGAATTAATTGCGGGGTTACTTCATTAACTACAACTAATAAATCTTTATGAGCCCATTAAGCCTACGTTTCAAGCCACCATTTGCCTGGCTCTGTTATGAAATCAATGCAGTGCAACTCCTAACTACAACTTGTCTACTTCTCTTAACTCAACCTAGCTACCAATATATCACTAGTCACATTCTATAGCTCTTTTTTAATCAAAAGCTCATTTTCTTTAATATACGTCTTTTTCTTTAAAAAGATAATAATACTATGTGAGTTTCGAGAATCTTGGGTTTGTTATCTAAGCGAGCATATAAATGAGGTTTTGAGTTGCATCTACATCACTTGCATGCTACTCATCAATCTTGTTTAATTTTTTTTTTTTTTTTTGTGGATAATCATAATAAAGATGAGAAGTCTTAAGTCCACATAAGATAAAAATCAATAAAAATATTCGTAGTTTACATAAGAGACCACTTCTTGCTGCACCATTTTACAAAATGGACAACTATATAACAGAATCATCTAAAACATCACATAAACATTATCAATCTTTGTTTTTTTTAATAAAAGCTAAGGAGGTTGTTGAATTTGGAGTAGACATCTCAACTAACAAGGTTTACACCTCCGTTCTCCTAGACCAAACAACAGAGTTCAAAGATTTATCAAAAATGAAAGAAAAAGAATACATAACATGAGAGAAAAAGTCATGTGAACCGAAACTCAGTCACTTAAGTTATGTAAATAAACATGGTAAAGAAAATTAATAATGCAATCCCACGAAACATTATTATCAATTAATCTACCATGATTAGAAAAATGATTAGGAAAATATTCTTATTTTCTCTTGCCAATTTGGTCTAATTTAGTTGCTTGTTACTTTTGGGACAAGTCATTTTTGGGATTTCATTTGCAATAATTGTTGTGTTCTTTTTGGAAGCGAAAATCAATCCTCTTTTTAGCATGATAATTGGACCTTTAAAAAGTCATTATGCTCTTTGTTTGTAGACTTATATGTCTTGCGTAATCAGAAGATATCATCGATTGGAGAAGGGTGTCATCAATTCTTTGGTAATCGGGGGTTCCCTCGACCCTATTGGAAACGTAGACTACGTATCTCAAGCCAAGAGAGTTGGAGTCAATTTTCACTGGATCTCTGTCACTTGCCCTTCTCTCTTTGTCACGGCCTCTTCTCTTGTTCAGAGTGATGAGTGTGTGCAGCCCTCCTTTGCTGACATCTGTGGCCTCTTCAAGTGGGATATAGAAAAGCAAGTTTTATTCGACTTCCTCATTATGTGTTGGATTCCATCAAACTGAGAATTGGCCTCAACCGAGGGTTACTTCACTATTTTATGGAATGCTTGTCTCTTGCCAAAAGTTCGTTTTGATGGGTTGGTTTTTCATGATCGTTTACCGAAGAAATCATTCTTGCATCACAGAGTTTATAATTTTATCGATCATATTTTTCTCAGAAACGGAAACAATGGACCACACACTTTTCTTATGCTCTCATGCTTTGGCGGCTTATCTTTGGTTGACTTGTTATTTCTTTGACTATGCCATCACTGGCTTATGAAAATTTTCAACTTTAGGAGTTATATTTCTCCTTGGGAACAAGTCATGAGTCTACAGGATCATTATGGCTCTTCATTGCTTGGTCATTGTGGAAGAGGTGTAACAAGTTCATTTTTTTATGGTCGGCACTCTACGGCTGATCTAGTTATCTTGAGCATCTAGATATATTGATTTTTGTTCAAATGTAAAAAACGTTTGCTTTCTTTCTTTCGGTCTCTATATTTTTAATAATCTGGGCATGCTACTCTCTTGTAACTAAGCATTTGTGAATCTCATCTTGAGACTCACTCTTTTTTATTTCAATATATTTTTGGTCATGGGGTGCCTAGTTTGTTGAGTGTGCCAACCTAGTTAGGATGCTCTTTTTCTTGCGCTCCTCCTTTGACCTTTTTTTCTTAAAAAAATTGTTATCATATAAATGTCATTGACAATTGACAACAATGTTTTATCATTTTTTTTGGGAGAATGCATATACAGATAATATTATAATGGTTTAATGTGTTAATTGTTTTACTTGTTTCATAGTATATTTTAACTGATACACCACCGTATTTCTATTTTTTCCTCTTGTGAGCCTATTTGGCTGCGTAGAGGTGTTAAACAAGGGGATCTCATCTCTCCATTAATATTTATTTTGGAAATTGAAGGATTGAAGTAGTTAATTGATGCGAGTATCCATGATGGTCTTTTGATAGGCTTCCATATTGATGGTTCTGCAGTTCGTTGATGACACAATATTCTTGTTAGACATGATGTATGCCCTATAGGCAATTAGAGTGATATGTCTTAATTGGTTATAATATACAAACGATTTTAGATTATTATTAATAATAATAAAGATATCTTTGTTGCTTATCAGTGTTTTCAATTTATTTATATATCTCGCTGGTATCATATATGTATAATATTATGTATATGTGCATTGATAAAACAAAGTCTGTGACTACTTCATAGCATAAAAGTGCGAGGACATAGTGGGAGCTATATGAAGTGAGAACTGCACATACGTGTTACTATGATAGTCTAAATATCCATAGTCATAGTTTCATTGAGATTGGACAACAATGAAGCTGACAGACTAGCATATGTAGGCTTACACCCTGGATTAGATCCAAGCAGCCGATCTCACGAGTTGAAGGTGGTACCTTGAGTTAACACATGAATGTATTCAGGTAATACATTGAATACCGCTATAAGACACACACTCGGAAATAACTATATCCATGTGTTGGTGTCATGTCTTCTTGCAGTAGCAGTACAAGTATCCTCAAACTTGAGATACTAGTTACCTTATATAGGAGTTGCTACACTTTGGGTTATACTTATTCATACCATGGAAATCAGGATGATATGGTTGATTACAATTATAGTGATGATCATATGTTGGTAAGCCGAGTAGTCAAGATGGGATCCAATGCTCCTGATATAGTGATATAATGGGAGATGTACCTTAGGGCCCCTTGTTGAAGTGACACACTCATAAACCTCTTATCAGAGTATAAGATTGATAGAACGGGTTTCTAGTCAATCTTGATACATAATGGTTGAGTGGTGTTCTTCGTGAACAAGTCTAATTCTAGGATAGCTACGACTATTGCATGAGCTGACACTTAATCCGAGCTTAATAAACTTTATGGTACTTAACTTGATGGAATGAGTGTATTGTAATGGTTACTATTGCAGAACTGGATGAAGTCACAAACACGTGACGTTCCAAGTGTCGAGGGATCATATGTCTTTACTAGAAAGCCCATTTGATCGTCTAAAGCTATCGGGTTCTATATCAGTTTGGAACACTAAGCCTAAAGGTTCTTGGATGGAAAGCCAAGTTTAGGTTTACCTCTAGCGGCTCAATACTTTGGGATCCTATGAGATCACACACTTTGGGTCTTTCTCGGATTAAGTAAAGAACCTATAAATTGGGTCTATATCGAAAATATTTGTTTGTCGAATTCATTAGAAGAATTATTAATTGGTTGGACCAAATTAATACTTAAAGGAAATAAAGAGAAAAATAGGTAAAAAAGCACCAAGCGAAGCAAGGGAATTTTTCCCATTGTGAGTGTTCCCCAAACGAACACGGGATGTTCGAAGAGGGCCTGTGAGACTGCCCCGCTAGTGCGCGAGGAAATCCCATGCATGCTAGCGGGCTGCAAGTCCGCAAGTGCTGCCCATGGCAGCGCTTCTACGTAGCTCGCATGATGTGTGCAAGCCTGCAAGCCCAGCTTGCGATATAAGGTAAGCCCGCTAGGGCTTGCTTTGTGGAGGCAGCCGCCCATCCCACATAGAGTTTTAGGGGGAGTCTAACACTCCCCCTTTTCCCTATATATAGGCCTCCCATTCTCTTTATTTCACACACTTCAGCTCTGCTTTTATCTCTAAGTTTGACATCTCTTTCTTCGTTCGTTGTGCGAGATCCTTCACGAGTTTCTCCAAACAACGAAGAATTTCTTTAGAAGGCTTTTTCTAATGGAAGAGGGCCTTCTTATTTTATATTTTCAGGTTGGTCTTCGAGCGGTCTAGCAGCTGCTGTCTACTAACGGGTTCTACCTTTATGAGGTTACGGTCGATGAAGATATGTGTGGATTAATCATAGATTCTATCCTAGTTTGGAGGCTCGTGCTAATGAAGTTCTACCGAATCGCTCTAAGGGAATGCTGCATCCAAAAGAGAAAGAGAAGCACGCGTCTACTGGTAACTTTCTAAACTTAGATGATAGGTTTCTTTTATAAGTTTTATAAATCTATCAGCATCTATGGAATGTTTTAACTTAGATTATACCAATCATGTCATGCTTAGGAGATCCTTTAAATTAATTTTAAGTTTTGAAATTCTGCATTGCTATGTTGCATGTACAATAACTGTCTTAATTAACTAGTAGTGGTATCAGAGCCTGCATTATGCTATGCATGATTGATATAATATGTTAAAATGATATTTTCTATGAATTGATTAAAGTATGCTATGCATGACTTAGGTTTCAATTTCTGTTATAGAAAATGATATGATAACTAGATTAAGGTTTTGCTCAAACTTAATCTAGGTGATTATCATATAAATTAGCAATGTTTTACCACACGTGTAAATGTTTTAATTGAGGGTCGTCCCATACTGCACTCAATTAAAGAACGAAATCTTTAAATCATAGTTATCCATGGTACAACGAATCGAAGTGCTCATGGTTATTTTGGCAAGGATTGGGCTTGGCTACTCATTCACTTTAAGGGGGCCTCTCTTACCTGTAAATCTCCATCGATATTAGATTCAATAGTACCCAAGGGACATTTATGACTTAGTCAATTTCTAGTATGGGAATTGGATTCCGAGTATGGTTTTACAAACATCGTTTAAGTTGTTAAATTAAAACTTATAGACATAGGTGCAATAACTTAAACATCGACCTTGTTTGTTTTGCATGCTATGTGGAGTCTTGGCATATTAGAATGATTATGATATACTAGTCCTGAGCATGTTCCCTTAGAGTTAATTATTCCAAATAGCCTGGAATTATTATTTTCATCATTATATCCATCGTATAAGACCTAGACTAGGGTGAGACTAGCGGCACCAATAAAATCCCCACAACAATATTAAGGCGGTATATAGTCTTCCCATCATAAGTCATGATACAAACCTTATTAACGGATGTAAGCACAAGTACAACATGCCTTCCCTTAACATGTGTTTGGTCATTAGACTAGATGGAGTTAATGCCTTAACCAAAATGGGTTAATTGTCCATATCATTGGAGCTAATGCCAGATTGGAGACACATTTGTGGAGTCATACAATTAGGTACCCACGTCTCAAGAAAGAGAACTCAAATGGATTAGCAATTGCATTAGATGCAAATGCATGAGTTCCAACCATGATTATCTTGTTATGGCTTGACCTACTATAGCAGGTCATGATGAGTGGCTATGGATGCTACCTACTGAGGAAAATTTGTTGAACCAAATTTCTCGACTTTAAATAGAAGGAGCTATTTGAATGTCAATAAAATAATAGGAATTATGTGTTTAATTAAAGATCTTATATTAAATGCATGTACATATACTAATGTCTAAACAAATTCTATCTTATATCTAGGTTGAATAGTGAATCCAAACATAAATATTCTTTTGATACTTGATAAATTGACAAGGATCAATTTTGATGACTGGTTCAAAGCTCTTAGAAAGGAGCTTGAGAAAAGCCATATGGATTATGTTTTAGATAATCCCGAACTAGTCAATCTTGATGTTGAAGCTTCTAGCCAAGATAAAGAAGCATATCTTAAGCACAAGAAGGATGCTTTCATGGTATTACTAGTGATGCTTGAAACCATGAGTTTGAAGTTTAAGAAGCAGCATGAAGGTATGGACCTAAAATCCATGCTAATTCATCTTAGAGGACTTCATGAGGGTATGAAAGTTGAATGGAATGAAAAATTGAGATTCTTTTATAACTCTAGGAGACATTATGGGATCCTGGCCACTGAGCGATGCATAGAATACTTACAGTATTCAAGGAGATTGGGTCAGATATTAATCTAGATAGATTCCAAACATGACATACAACTTATGATAAACAGTCTATCTGATAAATAATCACCTTTTGTGAAAGATTATCCTATGTCAAGGAAGACTAACAAGACATCGATGTTTGTCAAGAAACTTAGAAGTTATGAAGAAGGTCTGATGGCTAGAGGAACATATACCTTGGCAAGTAGAACTTGAGTCAAAGGTAAAGGTTTAAAACCCATCAACAGGAAGGTAAAAATGTGGTTATTGAAAAGGAGAAGCCCAAAGGAATATGTTTCTTATGAGGAAGGCCCGGACACTAAAAACGTGATTGCAAAGCTCTAATTTCTGAACAAGTGAAGAAGAGGCCAAGAGAGGCATCTACTTCAGGTATGTTTATGATAGAGAGTTTCTCTACAGTTCCCTATGAATCTACTTGGGTATTAGATACTGGTTATGTTGCTCATATCTATACTTCTGTGTAGGGATTGCGGAGTAGTAGGAGGCTTGCAAAGAGGGAAATAGACCTAAGAGTTGGAAATGGAGCACAGGTTGCTACAACAGTTGTAGGGAAATATAACATTTGTTTGCCTAGTGGCCTAGTTTTAGTTTTAAATAATTGCAATTATATTCCTACTGTCACTAAGAATATTAATTCTCTTGCGTGTTTAGAAACAGAGGGATTTGAAATTTTATTTTCTAACAATAAATTTCAAATTCGATGCGATAATGTTCTTCATGCTTGTGGAATATCTGTTGATTGCATTTATGTTCTAGATACTAAAATTGAAATTCTAAACCTAAACATTGTTAAGAAATCGATATTGAATAATGAGAAATCATCATACTTTTGGCATTGTCGACTAGGCCATATAAATGAGACTCACTTAACTGAGTTACATAAATATGGATACTTAGGTCCAATGGAATGGGAATCCTATGATGCGTGCGAACCTTGTTTAAAGGAGAAGATGACTAAGAAACCTTTCAAAGAAAAGGGCCAGCGTGCCACTAGTACTTTGGAAATAATACATTCTGATGTATGTGGTCCAATGAGTGTTAAGACACATGAGGGTTTCGTCTACTTCATAACCACTATCGACGATTACTCACGATATGTTTATTTGTACCTTATGAGGTACAAGTTTGAGAGTTTTGAGAAACTTAAGGAGTTCAAAACCGAAGTAGAGTAACGGCTTGGGAAAAGTATCAAGACCCTTCGATCTGATCGAGGTGGTGAATACTTAAGCCAAGAGTTTCAGGATTATCTAAGGGATAATGGTATTTTATCCTAGTGGATACCTTCTTATACACCCCAATACAATGGAGTGTCAGATAGGAGGAATCGAACCCTACTCGATATAGTTCAGTCCATGATGAGCCAAGTAGAACTCAGCAGATCCTTTTGGGGTTATGCACTTGAGATCGTAGTTTATATTCTAAATAGAGTGCCCTCTTAATCAGTTGATCAAACTCTATACGAATTGTGGTATGGTAAGAAACCCGCTCTTTCTCACCTGAGATTTTGGGGATGTCATGCTTACGTAAAGAGGACAAGTTCAGATAAGCTGGGTGCTAAGTCTGACAGGTATCTGTTTGTAGGTTACCCTAAGGAGACTATGGCGTATACCTTTTATGATCTATAAGGAACAAAAAGTCCTTGTATATAGAAATACTCAATTCCTCAAGGAGTATATACTTGCGAAAGCTAGTGGGAGAAATCTTAAGTTAGGCACTTAAGAAGATCAAATAAACAATCAACTTATTATACCTAAACTTGTTACACAAGAGTGTGTAAGCATGGAACAACCTACTATAACACCGACATTGCGTAGGTCAGACCAGGCTCAAATTGCTCCCGAGCGATGCGTGTTTCTCATCACTGATGATAAACATCTCTTCATTATGGAAGATGATGAGCCCAGGACTTATAAGGAGGCAATGGAAGGCTCAGAATCTAATAAATGGTTTGCAGCCATGAGGTCAGATATGGACTCCATGTATGAAAATCAAGTTTGGAGCT
Source organism: Euphorbia schlechtendalii (assembly GCA_949673415.1). Classification (NCBI taxonomy): domain Eukaryota; kingdom Viridiplantae; phylum Streptophyta; class Magnoliopsida; order Malpighiales; family Euphorbiaceae; genus Euphorbia; species Euphorbia schlechtendalii. Next base: position 8,714 of record CATIWQ010131888.1, on the reverse strand, counting down.
TGATTGATGCTTCGAGTGAGATTAGGCCCAAAGGATGAAAGTGGGTTTTCAAGAAGAAAATTGACATGGACAGTTACATAGTTACCTATAAAGCAAGGTTGGTTGCAAAAGGTTAAAGTAAAAAAGAAGGCATTGACTATGATGAAAACTTTTCATCGGTGGCCATGCTGAAGTCTATCGAGATACTCCTTGCCATTGCCGCTTATGAGATTTGGTAAATGGATGTGAAAACAACATTCCTTAACGGGAATTTAGATAGGGATGTGTATATGGCACAGCCCAAGGGTTTTACATCCAAGGATGGCTCGAAGGTATGCAAGTTGCAAAAGTTCATTTATGGACTCAAGCAAGCATAACGGAGTTGAAATATTAGGTTTGACAAGATAATCCAAGAAATTGGTTTTGCGTCAAATGCTAATGAGCCTTGTGTATAGAAAAAAAGGCTAGTTAGAGTGCGGTCGTTTTCCTATTACTATATGTCGATGACATATTATTGATGGAAACAATATACCTTTTCTTCAAAGAGTAAAATCATGGTTGTCAAAGAAGTTCTCCATGAAAGACCTTGGAGAAGTAGCTTTTATACTTGGTATAAAAATCTACCGAGATAGATCCAAAAGGCTGTTAGGTCTTTCGTAAAGTACATACATAGACAAGGTTTTAGCTAGATTTAACCTTGAGCAGTCAAGAAAGGGTTATCTCCCAATGTCTTACGTGATTAACCTTCCTAAATCTGAGTGTCTGAGAATACAAGAGGAGAGACGCATGAATGGAATACCCTATGCCTCAACAATAGGATCCATCATGTATGCTACGATATGCACTCGGCTTGGCATCTCACATGCATTGAGCTTCACGAGAAGATTTCAATCTAACCCAGGTGAGAAGCACTAGATGACCATTAAAACTATCCTTAAATACTTACGTAGAACTAAAGATATGTTTTTAGTATATGGAGAAGGTGATCTCTCTTTGGAGGGATACATCGATGAGAGTTTTCAGTCTGACAAGGATGATTATATATCCCAGTCGGGGTATGTGTTTATGTTAAATGGAGGGGCAGTTATTTGGAAAAGTTTCAAACAAGATACGATTGTCAATTCAACCATAAAATTTATTAGTAATTTATTAGTGATCTCAGTGTGGTGTCCAGCATTGTAAATCCAATAGCAGTTTATTGCGATAACAATGGGGCTATTACTCAAGTAAAGGAACCATGGTCTTGTCAAAGAAACGGACATGTACTTAGAAAGTACCATCTCATTTAGGAGATAGTAGCTAGGAAAGATATAGATTTAGAATACATCCTAATGGATCAGAATCTAGCAAATGGGCTAACTAAGCCATTGACTCAAGTTAAACATGAACAACATGTTAATGAGTATGGCATGAAGCATATGGGCAATTAGCTCTAGTGCAAGTGGAAGATTGTTAAACATGATGTATGCCTTAGAGGAAATTAGGGTGATATGTCTTAATTAGTTATAATGTAAAACCGGTTTCAGATTATTATTAATAATAATTAAGGCATCTTTGTTGCTTTTCAGTATTTTCAATTTATTTATGTATCTCGCTGGTATCATATATGTATAGTATTATGTATATGCGCATTGATAAAACAAAGTTTGTGACTACTTCATAGCGTAAAAGTGTGAGGACATAATGGACCTATGTGGAGTGAGAACTACACATACGTGTTACTATGAATAGTCTAAATATCCTTAGTCATAGTTTCATTGAGACTGGATATCAGTGAAGAGAACAGACTAGCATGTGTAGGCTTAATCCCTGGATTAAATCCAAGAAGCCGATCTCACGAGCTGAAGGTGGTACATTGAGTTAACACATGAATGTGTTCGGGTAATAGATTAGAGACTGTTATTAGATAGACACTCGAAAATAACCATATCCATCTGTTGGTGCCATGTCTTATTGCAGTAGCAATACAAGTAACCTTAAACCTGAGATTCCGGTTACCTTATATAGGAGTTGCTATACTTTGGGTCATACTTATTCATACCATGGCTATTAGGATGATACAGGTGATTACGTGTATAATCATGATCATATGTTGGTAAGCCTAGTCGTCAAGATGGGATTAATAGCTCCTGATATAGTGATATAATGGGAGATGTACCTTAGGGCCCCTTGTTGAAGTGACACACTCATAAACCTCTTATCAGAGTATAAGATTGATAGAACGGGTTTCTAGTCAATCTTGATACATAATGGCTGAGTGGTGTTCTTTGTGAACAAGTCTAATTCTAGGATAGCTACGACTATTGCATGAGCTGACACTTAATCCAAGCTCAATAAACTTTATGGTACTTAACTTGATGGAATGAGTGTATTGTAATGGTTACTATTGCAGAACTGGATCAAGTCACAAGCACATGACGGTCCAAGTGTCGAGGGATCATACGTCTTTACTAGAAAGCCCATTTGATCGTCTAGAGCTATCGGGTTCTATATTAGTCTGGAACTCTAAGCCTAAAGGTTCCCGAATGGGAACCAAGTTTAGGTTAACCTATAGCAGCTCAATGATTTGGGATCCTATGTGGGCACACACTTTGGGTCTTTACTAGACTACGTAAAGAACCTATAGACTGGGTCTATGCCGAAAATATTTGTTTTTCGAATTTGTTAGAAGAATTATTAATTGGTTAGACCAAATTAATAATAAGGAAATAAAGAGAAAAGTAGGGGAAAATGCACGAAGCGGCGAAGCAAGGGATTTTTTCTCGTTGCGAGTAGCCCCAAACGAACACGGGATGTTCGGAGTAGGGCTTGCGAGGAGCTTGAGGGGAAAGCCCATGCTTGCTAGCGGGCTGTAGACCCACAAGCGCTGCACGCGGGTGTGAACATGAGATTTTGTACCAGCTCGCGCGTTCCATGGTGTTGGCTTTTCGAGATTTAATCCTTAAATCACACAATTTTTTATTATATAGAGATCTTCAAATAAGAGTGCTCCTCGTCTCTAATTTTATTTTATGGACTTAAATTATTAAGGTCTTAGAAAATTAGAATTTAGTAAAAATTAATTAAAAATATTTTTATTAAATTAAAATTAAAAATAAAATAAAAAGAATTAAATATATAAAATCAGGGGGTCAAAATCGGTCTCGCCAGAAGTCTGGCGAGGCATCCTTGCCAAACATCTAGTGAGGTAACCTGGACAGAACGCTTTATCTCGTGCCTTTTTATATCTTATTTTATTCCTCATGTTGACCTAGGAATAATTCTGCTTTTTATTATTTTGTAAATATTACTGTAATATTGTTGTTTCTTCTTTTCTGTTTCTTTTAATTGTTGAAGATTCCTTTTAGAATACCCCCACGAAGGGTATAAAAATTATTCCTGGATAACAGTCCTCACATTTTTTCCATGCGAACATTTTCACTAATTAAAATGAGCAACCAATGTGTTAATGAAAATGAATCCCTTTTATTTCTAAATAAGAATTTTTAATCTTCGATTTTCTTATTAGGCTACACAGATCTCGTCAAAATCAAATCTAACATATGTGCAAATGTTGTGTTATACCATGTGCATACCTTTGTGGATGCATGTAGATTATGATTAGATGTATGTTTAGGACTTTATTTTCTTTTAGATTTCGCAATTTCAATTATTATTTTTTTGGGAAACGTAATTAATAGATCAGGCGAGCGGTTGCATCCCCGAGGTTTTTTAATTTTTATCTTTACTTTTCTATTGATTGACTTATGTGTGGATTTGTCGCTTTCAAAATATATGTGAATCATACATTATAAACTCGAAAACGACATAAGTATGAATATGCACAATTAAGAAATACAGTTTTCTGTAGATGTAATTTAATGTAATCCAATAAGAAGTAAGCAACTTATCCCGAACCCGAATCTCTGTGTCTTAGTGGGCCGTCCCCCGGACGTTAAGCCTCACAGGGCTCTAATTCCTAGAAGAGCTAATCCAGGTGACGACTCTACACTAAGAGACGGCAGATTCAGGTTTGACCAATCTAAAAAATATTTTTGCTTTTTCTTTCAAACCTTTCAAGGTCCACGGTCCGATACATTTTTATTTTTGACAAAACACCCTAGTGAACCACTCCTCTCATTCGTGCGCTCTTGGTCCATCGCACTCCGTGTCCTCCGCTCACAGTGGTGACTCCGGTGGGGATTTTTTTTAAAACTTTTTTTCAAAGGTTTTAGATTTTGGATGAGTGCTTAAAATAATTGATCACATTATTCCATGTTTTCTTAATTATGACATATTCCTAATAACACATTGCAATAGAGGGAATTAGCCCATAAGTTTAAGTTACCCTATTACTGCGAAGCTTTCTCTTGTACTAATCTGCCTCCCGGAGAAAAGATAGTACTTGAGCGCGTGCAACACTTGTTGCCATATCGCATGTACCTCCCTTGTTAGAACCCGTTTGGGGAGAGGCTTGGAGTGTATTTTAGTGCAATAAGAACCTTCTACATCAGCAACCCATTTACAAACCTCATGTAAATAAGCCATCGGCATTTTTCCTAGGGTGTTACCCATCAAACGATCATGCATTATATTTTCTTGCAGCTGCGCTACTTAGTATCCTCGTGGTACTAAGATGAACCAAACTTGGGATAGAGATAACCAAAACCCCTACGTATGGGAGGTTTATGGTTGGAAGTTGGATATTATGTGTTATGTGCTATGTGTTTACCACTTTTGATTAATCATGCATTGTACAAATGTGCCATGCTAACCACGAATCTTGATGTATACACTTGAACGCACACACTCATGATATTAAAACAAATTAAACGGATATATCATGTTCTCATCATCATGATTCCTATTAGGTATCACTCACACTTAGGTTTAATCGACACTTGATATCGTGTCACCCTAGTACAACATGAAACCAATTAGATTCATGAAACATCATTTAGCCCCTTTCAACACGACATCCACATGATGTTCGATTCTTGAGCCCATGTAAGATAAACCTACCCAAGTCTTTGCACGATGTCTACTTGGTGTCCGATTTTTCAGCCCTCCCAGGGTGATTATACATGCCAAAAGCCTAAATGAGGCAAACACAAACCTAAACTATGTTTCCCCAAATCAAGAGATATCCTAACCTAATCTCACACGAGGTGAACTTACTTAAAAAAGAACCTACTTTACCCTTGTTCGAGGTGTCCACTCACTCGAACTATCCGCTCGCGAAGGGCAATAATTGCATCACCTCATACACTTATTATAACGATGCTCACATTGGCATCCGAGACTCTACCCTTATTGGGTAAAAAGACTAAAAATCCATTTAATGGCTACATCCAGTAGTTGTTTTCACTCATTTTTGTGGAACTTTACATAATTTCATTAGGGTACGATACACTGCGTACCCAAAATTAATTTTTGAACTTCATGAGATTTCGCCACAGTACGAGATCTCAAATTATCGAACTATTACCCCACGGGTAACTCGGTCACCTCATCGCATTTACAATACATTATTCCTATCACGCTGCCCCACGGACAGTGTGCAGATCTCAAACCCACCCCCAAAGTTCGGGCTTTCACTCTAACATTTTTTTATCACCAACTATTTCAAATGGAATTACAATATACTTTTTATCTCTCATCACAGCACGTTAACTCTTTATGTATGCAACCATGAAATTAAATCTTCAAGCATCAACCACGCATCATGAACTAATATGCATAACCTGATGATCTTCCTGTGTACCTCAGCTAGGAAAAAGCTTGTCTACCAGAGGGCTTGGAACAGGTCTACTCATTGCTTACTTCGCAACTCTCCAATCACGTTCCGTACACAAATTCTAGCGAAGACTCGAGTTAGGAATGAAGACAACGCACTCCCTTTACTTTTGTTCAGACTAATAATATGGCTAACTTGCAAGAAGAGAATGTAGGGGAGGAACAACTTGTGGCAGGAAGAAATCCGCAAATAAACTAATCATCGGTGAGCACCGAGATTGCGACCGCTATGAACGCATTTGCAAATAATGACCAGTTTGCGTCACTCATTGTTCGCCACTTTTCCACTAATAAGTTTAATAACTAATGGTTCCAAGAACTTTTTTGTGAGACTTGGCTACACTCGTTTCGTAAGGCTTATCCTCAAATAATGATGCCAAAAACTTGTTCACGAAAAATGTAGGTGTTGTCAATACCTCATATCAAATAGAAAAATGATGATAACTGCAAGTATACAGTTGCGATGTAGTTTTAAAAGATATCGAACCCACAGGGAAGGAACCAGGTCTAAGGAACAACAAGGAAAGACAAAGTTAAAGAAAATGAAAATAGATTTGAGATTTTTGGATAGGAAGATTAGAATGAAAAGTTGAGTAAATATAGATGTGGAAGATTAGAGAATCTAAATATATAGAATCTTCACTACGAACAAGTATAGTAGAGAAAACATGCAAGTTCAACAAAGATATTACGACTCACTAAACTAATCAAATAGACTCGGTTCAAAACACTCAGATGTTGAATGATTCGCCGCAGAGCAACACATGAAATAACTTTTCTAAACCTAGCGCAAATGAAATAAGACAATTACGAAAACCTGGATAACATCAATACTATGCATAGTACGGGTCGCTCTCACATAGCCACATTTAGCAAGTTACCATTCCAAAAATGTTGGCTCACTAAACAGCGTTATATCACAGATCCAGTGATTATACATGATATTGTTAACCCCGAAACTACTCTTAAAATTAACTCCAAAGCATATAACTTGATTAATATAAAAGACTTAACACGAAATATGCATTATGACACATAGACATATCATAAACTTCGAAATAGAAAGTATAAGCAGAAAGCAAAGCAAAGTTATAAGGTATGCAAGTGAAAGCTAAAGTTGATCAAACCGTATCCACTCTTTAATGGGAGTAGTCAATTCCCGCAATTCCTGCGTCTGCCTTGAATTCGGTCTCGGCCTGTACAGAACCTCCGCTAGGATGCTATTCTTTGCGAATATTGAATAAACGTATATTGAAGAACGAAAACTTTAATTGATAAGTGATTTGCAAGTACACTTATACAACAATCGCTTGAGAATATAGAGAAATCTAGTGATCGAAACAAGGATTCGAATCACTTAAACATTTTCTCGCTAACACTTATGAACGTAGCAAATTCTCTATCTACACACACACTATATCTCTCACTTTTTTTTATTTCTAATGCCACTTCCTATACTCTCTGAATGCTACATGAAATTGTAAGGTTTGGAGCCCTATTTATAGAGTTCGAAGGGTTGCGTCTATCCATACGAAGAGTCATGTCCATGGGTGAAAGATTGCATCACTTCATTATGATTGGTTGAGAAGCTTCAATCTAATCCACAATGGATAGGCACCTTTTCATGATTGGTTAACTTCTGATAAGTGTCTTTTCGTTGGTAGATGATGGCGGTTGGTCATGCTTATCTGGTGGTTGGTAGTTAAGAAGATAAAACCAAAAAACCGTCTAATTCAAGACCGCGATATACATGTCTCGACCGTGAATCATTGATTGGCAGACTTCTGTTTTGAAGAAGAACAAGTCGAGACCGTGAATGATTGTCACTACCATAAATTGTATTTTTCTTCAGAATTCTCCTTGCAACTTCACCGATCTTTGATAGCTTCGATCCTAAGCCAAATCTTTAAGTTCCACACATCTTTTTGCACCTTTTTTACTCTTTTTTCATAGAATTCTACTTTAGATCATTTTACTCCCAAGATTTACCTAATATCTGCATTTGCATAAAAAATAACTACATACCACTTGAAATCTTTTATATGAAGTATAAAAATGACTTAAACTATAATGTTTAATGTGTAAAATTAATATGATATTAAGTGTAATTATACACTTATCACTGCCCCTCGTGTAATAATTGCTAGTTGCATAATCAGTATTATCACATGAAACGAGCGAAGGGATTGAGAATATACCTGACCGGTGAGGCTAGTGACTTCTTATTCCCAATTGGTGATAACATAGGCCTTCCTTTCTGGTGCTGTGTCTTTATAGGGTTGTCCGTTTCTTTCTTCGAGATCTCTTAGGCACTTGGTACCCCTTGAGGGTGGGCCGATCGTTTCTTTCTGCGGTGTCCCTTTAGTGGTTGGCAACCGCTTCATTCTTCGATTGATAAATGAGACTGTTTCTTTCTTCAGCCATCGAGATAACCGTTCCCTTCTTCAATTATATTTTGAGTTAACTTGTTTTCTATGACAAGTTAGAAAGAGATAATGTTAATACATTTTATGATGAATGTTTTAATTGTTTGATTGAGTTTATGCGAAGCAAAAATTTTTTCCCCTTCAATCAAATAATTAAAACATGAGGAAGAGATGAGTTTGATAAGAAATCGGGGGGTGTCTCGAAAACTGCTCTGTTGTTTAGGAGGCTTTTGTGATGTTGAAATGCTGATTTTAGGCTTGAGAGGGCCCTCATTTTGTTTGTAGGTTCCTCATGTGGAGGTGGAGGTTCTTATTTATTGGGACAATGTTGCCTTAGTTTGGCATCGTTTTTGCCTGTAAATGTTATGATGCGAATGTAATGCACACATGTTTTTATGCATGAACAATATTTATCATATGATGTATGTTTGTCTGTTGTAGGTGTCGTGGGCTTCATTCATTAAAGAGACTTCTCTTGTGCTGGTGCATGGTTGCCCCTATGACTTGTCTTATTAGGGATTCCATGGATGCCTC
>CATIWQ010131887.1:0-11570 GCA_949673415.1 Euphorbia schlechtendalii | reverse complement strand
CGATCATGAAGGCCTATCACGATCGTGACTTTCTACACAACAAGAACAGAAGATTTTACTGCATAATGTCACGGGCGCGATTTATCATCGCAGTCACGAACATTCTTCAATTCCTCAATTTCTTCAATGTTTAGACTTATTTCTAAAAAAACTTATAAAAACAAATATGTTAAATATAAATATTTACTATTTTTATATCCAACATATATTAATAAACAAACAATTAAACAAATGAACAAGCAAACTAACAACAAACAACAAACTGTACAAAATCCTAAATCTAAGCGAAAAGCGAATAATTATTCGGAGGAAAGCGATTATGTCAATAGGTCAATCTTATAGTAAGATTCCTGTAGATCTCGCTCGACATCAAACATTAGTGTATGAATATCATCGATTTTCCTATGAATTGAGATCTGCGCCTAACTAGAAATCCATACTCGAAGAAAACTTCCGTTTGTTAATTCTGGAATCTCGTCTTCATTAGTAAAGACTTTAGTGGAATAAGGCATTCCAACAGATTTGCCATCATTTGACACTCGTATTCTATCATTCTATGATTTTGTGTAGCACACATAAGTGTCTCCATCATTATCCCCAAAACATCAACAGGTGTGCCATTCCAAATTGCTTCCATCACAAATAATTCTTCAGGAATGACAAGACTGAAAGTTGACTTGCCAAACAATGCTCCACTTAGGTAAAAGTGGAATGCAAGCAAATAAGGATCATGAATCCACCAGCTATAGGAAGATGCTTGTTTGAACTTGGTTTGGCCAATCAGGCTATTCCATGTTGGTAAGGGATCTCATCCAGGAAGCATCTTGTTGTAGCAATCCTTTGGAAATCCCATATATTTGTCTAGAGCTTTCCTTGTCTACTTGTATTCTTTTCCGTGATGATGATAGACTAGGCAGTCCTTCTTATCATTCTTCCACACCAATGTGACCAACATCTCCATACAATTGTCCACACTATTCCCCAGAGTCATATTTGAGTAAATGAAAAAGTTAAGAATTCTGAGGTAATACATTACCTTGTCATAAACTCTAAAGCTGATGAAACTATTCCTATGAATGGTGTATGAACTTTTGTATTCAGCATCCTTGATTGTCTCAAAATGATCTCTTTCTTCGTGAGAATGGATCGGGAATGGTGCCTAGTACCATTCTTGTAAGTTTGATGGAAGAATTAGATTGGATTTGCTTACCAAAACCATTTTGAAATGAAAGAAATTCTGAAAGAAATGAGTTAGTTTCAGATTTAGAATTGAATTGTGATTGGAAAGGTAAGAAATTCAGATTGCAAATGTGAGAAATTGATGAACACTCGCACTTCAATTTTACAGAGGTTCGAGGAATAACCATCGAATAACTGCTAAACTGCTACAAATAGAGCACAAGTCGCGATTGTGATTAATTTTCATGATCGTGATTAATTGTCACGATCGTGACTTACAAAATTTGAGAAATAGAAATTTTTGTTAAGGGATTCACGAGCGTGAATGGGGGTCGTGAACACGAATAGGAAAAATAGATAAATATCTTATATTTCTCAAGAATTTAGACATAATAATATGATGTATTACCTCCAAGATGATTATTTCATATTCTTTTCACATCCAAGGTAGGATTGAAAAATTAACAATTTAGGAAAGAAACAAATAAATTTAATTGGAAAATATACCGTACTCTCCAAATTTTTGATCTCTAAGAACGCACTTGCCTTCCCTGGCAATTTGATCTCTTAGAACGCACTTGCCTTCCTCGGCAACGGCGCCAAAAACTTATTCGCAAGGTTTTGGCTATACTCATTCTGATAGGCTTATATTTAGTAACGCTGCCAAAAATCTTGTTCCCCACTTTTCTACTGATAAGATAGAAGTTCTAAATATGAACAGGTATTGTCAGTACCGCTCATCAAATAGAAAAATGATTATCACTGCAAGTATATAGTTATTATGTAGTTTTAAAAGATATCGATCCCATAGAGAAGGAATTCGGTTCTAAAGACCTACTAGAGTTATAGAATAAAAGAAATAAGATAAATTGAATTGGAGGATTTGGATGATAGATTGATGAATAGACAGATGCATAAACATATTAGAGAAGATGTAAAGTATATAGATATTCCCTAAGAATTGGTACAGTAGAAAAAAACATGCAAAATAATCAAGAAGATTTCATACACTAGATAACTTCAACAAACACGGTTCTAGACACCCAAATATTCAATAATTCACCACAGAGAAACACATGAAATGACTTTTCTAAATCTAGGGTAAATGAATTATGACACTTACAAGAACCTGGATAACAATAATACTATGCTTAGTACGGGTCGCTCTCAAATAGACATATTTAGCAAGTTACCACTCCAAAAATATTAGTTCACTAAATAGCGTTATAATCACAGATCCAGTGATTATACACAATCTTGTTAACCCCAAAATCACTCTTAAAGTTAACTCGAAAGCATATAACTTCATTAATATAAATGATGTAAGACGAAATACTCGTTATGGTACATAGACATATCATAAACTTCGAAATAGAAAGTATAATTAGAAAACAAAGTAAAGTTATAAGGTATGCAAGCGAAAGCTAAAGTTGATCAAACTGTATCCACTCTTTAATGGGAGTCGTCAATTCCCGCAATTCCTGCGTCTACTTTGAATTCGCTCTTGACTCGCACAGAACCTCCACTCGGATGCTATTCTTTGTGAATATCAAAAAAATGAATGTTGAAGAATGAAAACTTTTATTGATAAGTGCTTTGTAATTGCACTCATACAACAATCGCTCAAATTTGTGAAGAAATCTAGTGATCAAAATAAGAATCGAATCACTTATACATTTTTCTCACTAACACTTTGAACTAGAGAAATCTATAACTTTCACTCTCTAATATGTATCACGCATATAATTTATTATGCTCTCTCACCAAATTGTACCACAAAATTGGTCAGATGTTAACCCAATTTATAGAGTGTGAAGGGTTGTGTCCATCCAAATAAAGATTCATGTCCATTGGCAAAGAGTTACATCACTTCAATGTGATTAGACTCATCTACAATAGAAAGGTACCTTTTCATGGTTGGATCTCTTCCAAAAGGTGTCTTTTGATTTGATAGTTGATGGTGGTTGATCATTCTTATCCGGTGGCTGGTAGTTGAGAAGAATTGACCAATAATTGTCACAAGTCGTGAACGTGATATATGTATCGTAATCGTGACTTTTGGTTGGAAACTTTTTGCTTGTGAAGAATGATAAGTCGCGATTGTGAATGGGTGTCAAGATCGTGAAATGTGTTTTTCTTCATGTTTCTTCTTTGCAACTTTGCCGATCTTTGACAACTTTGATCCTAAGCCATTTCCTTGTGTTCCACTCAGATTTTTGCACCTTTTTCACTCTTTTTACATAAAATTCCATCTTTGAGCATTTTACTCCCAAGATTTACCTAGTTTCTGCATTTGCTTAAAAAACAACTACATACCATGTGAAATCTTTTATTAGAAGTATAAAATGACTCTGAACCATATCATTCTATGATTGAAAATATCATGATAATAAGTGTAATTATACACTTATCACCTCATTCATTTCTTTTGAAGGATTTACCTTTGACGCACTTGAAGCAGACATCACAAAAGGTTTTTGTGCCTTCTTATCCTTCTTAAGATCAGCCAAACTTTTTTTAGAAGAAGCTCTTTTAAGTGCCATAACTGTTAGAAACAAGAACAAAAATGGTGAAAAATGAAGGAATATGGTGAAAAATTGATTAAGTGAAGATTCGTAAATAACAAATCGTAAAGTAGATAATGAAGAACAAGTTGATGAGATGAGGTTAAAGCTTGAAATCACAGCATAGAGAACCTAAAATATGAGAAATCACAAGCACGAAAACTTTGAAGGGAAGCAGTTGAGAATTGCGAGAGCAAAGTTGTAGCTATGAGGATGTGAAATGTCAAAGAAGAAAACACGTACAAAATACAGAAGGAAGAAAGGAACACGCAAAAATAATTAAAGATTACTTTTGAAACATTTAAGTGATGGGAAAAAGTTGGGCCGAAACTGATATGGAGAAACATGCCAAAATTAACAAATTCTCAATTATCAAGTTAGGTATAAATTTCAAAACTATATACATTAAAAGACTGGAAGTCAATTTCACTGGTAGGTGCCTTTTTTTCCTAAATTATTGGCCTGTTGAGGGGGGAATAATTGCACAATTCAATCTTGATCTTTGAACCCATATCCGTTTGTTAGGATTTAGAATTTACATATTCATACCTAATGGATTTGGGTCTAACATAAAAACATAGATCTAGTATTTGATTTTATTTTGAGATCTAAATTAAATATTTGTCACCCAACTTTAAAAAGTATTTATAAACCCTTATACTTGGTAATAGTGCCAACCCCCAATTGCCACATGTCACATTCTGAATGGAGTAAAAAAATAAAAAAAATTTAATATCTATAAAAAGTCAAAACCAATCATAATGTAACACGTGGTAGTGAGGGGGATGTTGAGTGCAATATTAGCAAGTTTAGGGAGCTGACATAGAATTTCAAAAGTTAGGGGTGACAACTAATAAAACTTGCAAAGTTTGGTTTTAACTATGTATAGCCTTTTATATTAATGTTTCTTTTTAGGAAATGTTGTTCCAAAATGGCTTAATTAACACAACAGAGGGAGGTGAATGTGTTACTTAATTCTTTTTAGAGTTTGAAAAAAATCTTTTCCAATTTCAGTTTTTAGATATATGCTGAGTAACTCATGCTAAGTGCAGGTTTAAAAAATATTAACTAATCAGCTTCGTTGACTTAGTTTATCTTTAATCATTGATGAGTACTTTACTCAGCTCGGATTAGTTTTTCAAGCTTAAATTATGAAACAAAGAGAGTTATGGTTGAACAAGACACTATAAAGACAAGCAACAAAGGTTAGAAACTTTAACACCTGAGATTTATCCTAGTTCAACCCAGAGCCTACCTTTAGTTCCTGGATTCTTTTTCAAGCTTTAATCCACTAGTGTTTCTTTCCTTCCTTAGGCGGAGAAACCTTTACATCGGGTAGAAGTGATTGACAAAAGTACATTTGTTTCTAATTATCCCTCAATCCACAATTCAGGTACCCTTCATAAACTGTCACTCAAATTTAGAACTGAAATTGGAAATTAATGATTTCAACTTATAAATATATTGAATCCTTTTACAATGTTAAATCTAAGATGATTTCTCTCTATTACAAACTTATCGGAAGATTTGAGTTTTCTAAGAATGCTTGATTTGGAATTTCTGAATGCTTGGAATATTTGAATAATATTTCAGCTCTTGAGAAATTTGAGTTTATTCACCAAGTTTGAACGTTTGCTTCAGTCTTCTAGTTATACTTGAAGGTCTTTGAAGTAGCCATTATAAACTTCTCATTTTGACTTTGTCTTCAATTTCTATTCTCTTCATATCTTTCAAATTTTCCTATTTAAAACAAATTCCAAGATGTTTAGCAAAGAGATTTAAAACATTGAGATGCAAGATTATTTTGTCAATCTTAATGCATCTAAAATTCATTTTTCTTCAACCAATTCATTTTGATAGAGAGACGCGTGAAATGCAACATGGAGACTTGTAATTTGTCTACTTGTTGACGTTGTAGAGTTGCATAGAGACATTGAGAAATGACACATGTCAGAGAATTCCTTTTGTCTTGGACTTTAGTGAGGATTCTCCAACATTCTGGATAGACACCTTTTCGTTGTGAGGACCACTTAAATATCTTCTTTAATTTCAACGCTTTTTCTCCTAAAAAGCATTAAAAGAATATTTCATCCCTCACAAACTTCATTACAAGCATATGTATCATAATATTCTTTAAGTGTCAAAGAACTCAACTTTTATAAAATAATAGCAACTTAGCTTTGCTGAGTCTATATTGTACAAATAGTGTGATACTCAGCTCTAGATAGCTTTTCTTACTCTAAGCCATAACTTAGTTAAAACTCAGTAAATTGAGTTTTTTTCCCTTAAACAAACTCAAGTATAACTTGTTTAATTAAGAGTCTACTTAGTACATAATTAATTTCACTATCCTAGACTATTTGTTATTTCCAAAATGTTAAAGTACTATTAACTTGGGTTCAACAATCTCCCCCATTTTGGAACAGATAACAAACCAGGTTGTAAAAGAAATTAATTAAATAAAAAGTTTGTATATATAGGAATACTTGATAGATGATGTAAGACCCCCCATGCTGAGTGAACTCCTCAGTTAGTGTGGACTCCCCCATACTGAGTGGAATCCATTCAATTAGTTTAACTCCCCTGTACTTAGAGAAATTTTCTCTAATTTTGTGACTTTGTCTTACTTCAGCTTTTCATTATGGTTGGTCTTTTCGTTTATTCCTGCAATAGTTTTGTAAGAAGAAATAAAGCATAAACAACAGATATGAAGTTAAGAAGCTCTTAACTTTGATAAACAAAAACTTGTAATTTTTTATTAAGATAAAAAAAGACTTAGGCAGTACAGAAACCGTGTTCTACACTAAGTGATTACAGATAAGTCCTATTACAAAATTGCCTATTCTACAGCCATATGTGACTAATTAAAAGATTTCCCAGAGCTTTTTAGATAACTTCTTTGGTGGTACAATAGATGTTGTTGTTGTTGTTGATGCTGTGACTAAGAATGTTGTTGAGTTCACTTTGGCAAATATGATTTACATTGATTTGTAGTGCTTTGAGCATCTTCAACTACCTTCTCCCCCTTTGTTATCTATTCCTTGATAATTTATTCAAGACACAGATTAAAGGAGTTAAGGGTAAACTAAAAATATTCCTGCTTGCCTATGATGAGTGATGAAATCTCTTACTCCAACTTCTCCTTTCCTTCAGTAGTAAGGAATTCTGGATCATTAAGCTCAGTAAGAAGCAAGGGATGGCACCTGGATAGATGAGAAATCTGATTGAATCCTTAGAAAGCAAACTATTGAAAACACTACAACAAAGCTTTGAAATTTTATGTAGACACTACAATCTTCAGCTTTACTTCCATATCAAGGATCCTTGGGCATATTGAGGATATAGATCTAGCAGTAAAGTTAATATCCCTTGCATCATTAATCCCAGAGGTCACTAATTGATCCACATGCTTCTGCATATCTTCAAGACAAGCCTTAAGGACATTTCACTTCTTGTGCATTGAGAGACCATTGTCAAGGTCTAGAAACTCAGTTGTCTTATGAAATAGTTTGCCCATATCTTCGAGAAGTGCCTTTTGTTCTTTCTTGACTGAGTCATCAGTGTTTTTCTAAATCAATTTGCAGACTAAATCAAACTTACCATTAAGTGCATCTATGTTCAGCAAAGGCTTCTCAGCTTTTTTTGTAGCTTCATCAATGGTCCTTATCACCCTATCAATCTTTTTGTCATAGCTTACCATTAGCTTGGATATACTTTCTATTAGCTTGGACATACTTTCCATTATCTTGGACATACTTTCCACTTCCTTTTATACATTGTCGATTCTCAAGTTAGTGCTTCTCTTAATTTTGGCCTGCTCCTCACCAAACTCGTGAAACTGTGTAGCTTGAGTTTCTAGTGTGTCATTCAAGTTACTCAGTTACTCTTCTAAAACATCAATAATACTCTTCATCTTTCCAGCTATCGTGTAAACGATAACAGTAGACGTGGGAATAGAACAGACAACTGCATTGAGCTGAGCTGCAGAATCAGAAAGTCTGATTAAGATTAGCGTCATCTTGTCCACAAGGCTTTTTGTGCTCTCCTTTTCCAAATGGTTGCTAATTACATATAAGCTTCCTTGAATATTCTCAAATTCTTCGAAGTAAATGGATTCAGAGGGAATACTTAAGTGCACATCAAAATCTTTGCTTTGGTCTTGAGGAAAAGTCCATAAATTCTTGAGACAGTAACACTTGGCTTACTACTCCATCCAACTCAGCATCAATTTTGAGAGTTAGGAATTTCTTACTTGTCAACTCCTAAATCATATCCAAAATGGCTAAGTAAGCCAAGTCCTCTTGGACTAGTTTGCTAGTGGAGGGAGTGGCTTCATTGGATCTAAAATTTGGCTTTGCAACATCTTCATGTGCTTTTCCTTGCTGAGCGGAGTTCTCAACTTCAGGAACTTCTCTAATTATAAGGATTAGAAGGGTAGAGGATGAGTTTGAATAATTGGTTGGTTCAGAAGTATTTTGTACATTTTGGGAAGAAAGGGTTGGTTTAGATATTTTAGGGGAAGGAATGATTGCACTTTGAGTGTTAAGAGGAGGTGAAAAGGAGTCTTGAGTTTGGTTGGGAGAAGAAGGAATATAAACTGAGGAATTTAAAGTTTTTGAAATTTGAGGAGCAGAAATTACAAGAGAAGAAGGAATTTGGGAATATACAAGAATATGAATTTCATTATTTACAAAGGAAGAAGGTTTAGTGTTTACAATAGAAATGGCGAAAGGATTAAAAGGTACTTGTGAGTTAGCTGATTGACCCAAGGATGGGTCAGCTTCAGGTAGCTCAGTTTGAGTTGGAAGTGTCTCAGCCTGAGTGTTAATGGGGCTTGGGATGTGAGAACTAAGAAGAAGATATTCTTCTTGTTTGATGATTTTGATATCATCCTCTATTGGTTAATCAAGATAGTTATTGAACATGCATAGGTTGTAAGGAAAAAATCAAAAACTTAAAATTACTTGAGGATCTTCTAAACATGCTATGATTGAAATAATCTAAGTTATGCTTTTAGGTTTATAAAACATATAAAAGAAACCTAGCATCTATGATTGAACATGCTTTTATGATTGATATCTCTTTTGGTAGTGGCGTTCCCTTTGAGCAATTCTGACAGCACAAGCTTCCAAACTAGGAGAGCCTCTATCACTTGATCCAAAACCTTAGAGAGGTAGATATTGTCGATTGATAGTAGTTGATAGACCACTTGTAAATAACCTTGAAAATAAAAACCGAAAGCTCACTTAAACTTAGAGCCTTCTAAAAGAACTCTTCGATTTGTTAAAAGAAACTCGTGGAGGACCTCGCACAACAAAAGAAGAAGATAGTAGAAATCAGAGAGAGAACAAGCTCAAAGCTTTTTTTGGTTTGTGTGAATAATGAGAGGCTTAGAAGCCTATTTATATGGAAAAATGGGGAATGATAAACCCCCCTTAAAACTCTACATGGTATGAGATAAATCCCATCCCATGTCCAGCAAGTCAACCGCGCAGGTATAGGTACCCGCGGGTTGCCACAAGGCAAGCCCTAAAGGGCTTTCCTTGTGCCGCAAGCTACGGCTTGCCGGCAGGCAGTGCTTGGGCCTGCAGCCTGCTAGCGCATGTGGGCTACCCTTGCATGCTAGCAACTCACGAGCCCGTTGGCTCGCGGGGAAAATACACAGGCCCCAGTTAGAATAACCCGCGTTAAGTTTTGAGGCTCACTCGTAAAGGGAAAAATCCCTTACTCGCTTCTGCTACCTTTTCCCTATTTTCTCATATTTCCTTTTAATTATTAATTTGGTTAAACTAATTAATAATTCTTCTCACTAATTTCATGACTTGTATTTTCTGTACAAACCTAGTCCATAGGTTCTTTACATGGTCCGATAAAGACCAAAAGTGTATGACCTCATAGGATCCCAAAGTGTAGAGCCGTTAGGTTAAACTAAACTTGACTTCCCATCCGAGAACCTTTAGTTTTAGTGTTCTAGACCGTTATAGAACCCGATAGCTCTAGACGATCAAATGGGATTTCTAGAAAAGGCGTATGATCCCCCTATACTTGGAACGTCACGTGGCTGTGACTAGATCCAATTCTACAGCAGTAACAAGTACAATACACTCCTTCCATCAGGTTAAGTACCATATAGTTTATTGAGCTTGATTTAAGTGTCAGCTCATGTAGTAGCCGTAGCTATCTTGGAATTAGACTTGTTCATGAAGAACACCACTCAACCGTTTTATATCTTGATCGATCAGAAAATCTATTCCATCAATCATATACTCTAATAAGAGGTTTATGAGTGTGTCACTTCAACAAGGAGCCTCCATTATATTACTATATTAGGAGTGATGGATCCCATCTTCACTACATAGCTTACCAACATGTGATCATCGCTATACCCGAAATCACCTGTATTGTCCTGATCGCCAGGGTATGAGCAAGTATGACCCAAAGTATAGCAAATTCTATATAAGGTAACCGGTATATCAGGTCTGAGGATACTCGTGTTGCTACTACAATAAGACATGACACCAACACATGGATATAGTTATTTCCGAGTGTTTGTCTTATGGTGGTCTCCTATGTATTACCCAAACAGATTCATGTGTTAACTCAAGGTACTTGATAAGTGTATAATTACACTTATTATTATATTAATTTTATACATTAAACATGATAGTTTTAGTCATTTTTATACTTCATATAAAAGATTTCACATGGTATGTAGCTATTTTTGATGCAAATGCAAATACTAGGTAAATCTTGGGAGTAAAATAAGCTAAAGTGGAATTGTATGAAAAAAGAGTGAAAAAGGTGCAAAAAGATGCGTGGAACTTAAAGATTTGGCTTAGGATCGAAGATCGGTGAAGTTACAAGAAGAATTATGAGTAAAACTCAATTCACAGTCGCGACTTGTTTACTTCAGAAACAGAAGATTGCCAATTAAATATTCACGGTCACAACATGGATGATTTTCTGGTATTATCTTTTAAACTAACAACCACCAGATAAGCATGATCAACCGCCATCAACTACCAATGAATAGACACCTATCAAGAGTCAACCAATCTGGAAAAGGTGGTTATCCATTGTGGATTATATCAAAGCTTCTCAACCAATCACAATGAAGAGATGTAATCTTTCACTAATGAACACAACCCTTCATTTGGATAGATGCAACCCTTCAAACTCTATAAATAGAGTTCCAATCCTCTTCAATTTCGTTCACCACCAGAGAGGAGAATATTATAGTGTGTATAGATAGAGAGTTCGCTACGTTCTTAAGTGTTAGCGAGAAAATGTTTAAGTGCTTCGAATCCTTGTTTTGATCACTAGATTTCTCTATATTCTCGAGTGACTGTTGTATAAGTGTACTTGCAAATCACTTATCAATAAAAGTTTTCATTCTTCAATATTCGTTTTTTTTATATTCACAAAGAATAGCATCTTAGCAGAGGTTCTGTACGGGTCGAGACCGAATTCAAAGCAGACGCAGGAATTGCTGGAATTGACGACTCCCAAGAATTGCGGGAATTGACGAAAATTAATTTTTAGACTAGTTTTAGTTTTAGTTTTGATTTTTATTAAATGTCTAACAATGAGGACATTGTGTTCTTTAAGTGTGGGGGAGCATTTGTAAAAATCCCGTAAAATCCAAAAAAATGAATAAAATTAAAAAACAGAAGAAGAACATGAAAATTTTTGTTGATTTTTGTGCAACTTATACATTATCATTTCTTATACTTTACTAACAATTGTCCAAGGTTATTGTGAGTGTTAGGTTTTACAAGTTTGATGTTAGTGCAAAAATTGAGCGCATGTTGAATTTGAGCGTTAGTA